>CAUYQV010019610.1:0-34766 GCA_963574575.1 Galagoides demidoff | reverse complement strand
GTGCCAGCTGCTTGGGAGGCAGAGGCAGAGGCAGGAGACTCGCTTGAGCCCAGGAGTTGGAGGTTGCTATGAGCTGTGATGCCATGGCACTCTACCCAGGGGGATAGCTTGAGGCTCCGTCTCAAAAAAAAAAGAAAAAAACGTTAGACATTCCTGAGCTTTAGAGTATAAGGGAGGATATATATATGTTATATGCAAATATTACGCCATTGACTTAAGCATCTGTGGAGTTTTGGTATCTAAAGGGAGCTCTGCAACCAATTCCCCGGTGATACATGGGTGACTGTATTGGGTCTCTGACCCAGTTTTCTGACTTATAGTTGATAAAATCCTTAAACTCACCATAGTGATAAGGCTACCTTTGGTATGCCAATGAGATAACTGGTGGATAGCATCACCAGCCCCTAGAAAATTTCAGGATGGGGGCTGGTTACCTGAAAGATCAGGAGTTAGAACTTTCAACCCCATCCCCAACTCCTGGGGAGGAGAGAGAGGCTAAAAGTAAAGTCGATCATTAATGTCCAATGAGTTAATCGATCATGCCTACTTAATGAAACTTCCATAATAATCTGAAGTTAGGGGGCTTTCAGATAGCTGAATACATAGGGATTTCTGGGGGCTGTGTGCCTGGAGAGAGCATAGAATATCTAAGCTCTTTCTCGCATACCTTGCCTTGTGCATCTCTTAATCTTCACCTTTTTAAATATATGTTATGATAAGCCTATAAACATAAGTAGGTATTTCCCTAGTTTCTGTGAGCCATCCTAGCAAATCATCAAACCCAAGGCAGGGGTCATGCAAACCCTAATTTATAGCCAGTTGGTCAGAAGTTTCAGAAGTCGGGAGTTGCAACTGGTATTGGGATTATGGTCAGTGTTGTTGGAACCCTTAACCTGTGAAATATTAAAAAATTTCTAGGTAGATAGTGTCAGAAATGAATTGAATTCGAGGACACCAGCTAGCATCTGCTGAAGAAGAGAGTTGCTTGCTTGGTGAGTGGAGAGACAGTTTACCATTTTGTCACAAAAGCATTCTGTGTGGTATTGTGAGAGCATAGGAGAATCTGTTTCTTTTTTTCCTATAACCTTGCAGTAAGAATTCAGTACTATTCTTACTGAATAAGAACTTTAGCCTGGGTGTGATGGCTCACACCTGTAATCCCAGCACACTGGGAGTTTAAGGCAGGAGAATTGCTTGAAGCCAGAAGTTCAAGACCAGGCTGGGCAACATAATGGGACTCCTATTACAAAAAAAAATTAAAAAAAAAAATCCAAGTGTGGTAGTGCACACCTATAATCCTAGCTACTTGGGAGACAGAGGCAGAAGGGTCACCTGAGCTTAGGAATTAGAGGCTGTGCATGTGCCATTCATACACTGACACCACTGCAGTCCAGCTTGGGAAACTGAATGAAACTTACCCTTTCTCTGAAAATGAAGAAGGAGGAGGAGGGAGGGAGGGGAGAAAGAACTATTTTAACAAAATACCTGACACATAATAGGAATATTATAGAGATATATTATAAAAATGATTCAGAACCCCCCAAATGAGATAATTATGAAAGAAGATGCATAAGAAGAGTAAGAGCAAGCTAAATTGCACACTACTAGGACTTATACAACATACTTCATACTCACTGCCATATTTAATATTTCTGTTTTATTTTTTTTTAGAAACAAGGTCTTGGTAATGTTGCCCAGGCTGGAGTGCAGGGGGTGATTTATAGGGGAGATCATTTCACCCTACAGCCTCAAACTCCAGCCCCAAGAGATCCTTCCACCTCAGTCTCCGGAGTAGCTGGGCTGTGGACCACGTTGCCTCACCCACATTTAATATTGTAAACACCCCTGAGATGAAGATATTGTAATCTGCATTAGACAGATATAGAAATTAAAGCTGGGAGAGATAAAGTGACTTGCTCAGATTCATACACTCACAAAACGGCTCTCTGTACTTGGCAGGAAATATGCTCCACTGTGTGTAATTTAACATGTTTCGTTTTCAGATTCTCTGTCTAGGTCCTGTAGGGGCCAAGGGAAAACTTCCCCTTTGTCCTCTGACGTTCCACTAGAAAATCAATTGACAAAAGGCAGATTAATAGGAAAAAAGGCATACAAATACATTAACATGTGTGGGAGTCTGCCAAAATATAAAATCTCAAAGAAAAGCCCAGAAAGTTGATGCTTTGATAGCATCTTAAGGTTATTCAAAAAATGGGATCTCTGAGCATGGCCATAAAGAGGTTATGGAGGTAAATCAGGTGATAGTGGTCAGACAGCTCGGGGGAGGGAGAGAAGCCTATATAGATCATCTTGTTTTGTGTATGAAACCTCACAGGTAACAGCCTTCAAGAAGAATTGACAGCATGTGTTGGTTTTTTTCAGACCTTTATTGGTGCCAGACTCTCAGTTAATCTTTCTTTTGCCTGGGCAAAAGAAGACCTCAGAGAAAATTTGGCTGGATCAATGAAGATTTTTCTTTACAGATGCAAACCTTCCCCCCAAAATAGAGGTTTTAGCTATTCTTATATTTCTACTCCTCTGGATATCCATCCTGACATATGTCAGAAACGTATTGAGATGGCCACTGCAGGCCTGTACCATCCCTGCACCAAACAGGGGGTGGGAGAAAGAGGGAAGAATGGGGAGATTGGATAGAACTTACTGAGCTTGTATTGTGAAAATTGTTTGCTTATGTGCTAACTGCAAATGCAAAGTCCACGTCTGTGAAGGCTGGTTGTAAAATCCTGCAGCTTGTTTGCATCAGCCCAGCCAGCCTTATCCTATAAGAACCCTGACTCCGAGCTGGTAAGGGCTGCTCTCCCCTGGTCTCTCTAAGACTTATGGAGACAGCCACCAGCCATAATAAAGACTCCATTCAGAAACTTCTGATTTGGACGAGTGGTCCTTTCTCCCTTCTCACCCCATAATAGTATATTTTGGGGTGAAGTATTTCACTTTCCCTCAGTCCTCTTTTCAAAAATTTTATGAAGGAAGGGGCCAACTGGTCACTCTCATCAGATATACATTGGCCATGTGTTAAGATGCCCTTGAACAGACTTGGTGGCTCCCCACTAATCTTGTAGACAAGGGAAGGCCTAATTCCTGGAGAGAGAGCTACAAGGCAGACCAATACAAAGGTGTCCATCCATGTCCTCAAAAAGCCTATACCAAATACTCTGACATGATGAAGATGGTCACTAATTACATAATTCTTGACTTCATTCAGTCACTCAACAAACTTTTGAGAGTTAGGAGTGTGCAAGGTCCTCTGACAAATAAATGTTTTGCCTTAAGAAAAATAAAAAGAATATTTATTGGAAGGATACTAGAAAGCTCCCAAAATTGCAAGGAGTTTTAAAGAACCAGATATTGGCTGGGTATGGTGTCTCACTCCTATAATCTTAGAACTCTGGGAGACTGATGCAGGAGGATGTCTTGAGCTCAGGAGTTCCAGACCAGCCAGAGCAAGAGTAAGACCCTGTCTCTTAAAAAAGAGAGAGAGAGAGAAAGAGAAACAGATTTCAAGTATCCTCTACTGCAACCATATACCTTCTTTATATGGATCTCCCAGATCAAACTTTTGAAAGAAAGAGTCTGAGTTTTATTCTGCTCTCCTGACCTGCTGTTTGGGTTAGGGCACCCACTTGAATGAGGATGGGAGAACATACTAGAAGATAAACACAGAGCTATTATCATGGGAAGAAAAGATGCTATAAAGTTAAAACCAATAGATAGCCCTTCTCAACACCACCAATAATGCTGATGGACAAGCTAATCACATATTGCCTACCTTCAAGAAGATTTTAGACTGATAAAAAGCAAATACTTATACACACCTGTAAATACAATATATTCGTTGCAAAAAGTCTCCATTCTGGACTTATCTCTGAACCATATTCTTTGTGAACTGGTCTTGTAATTCAGTACATCAAGACGTAAGGCCTATTTTCACTCCCTGCATCTGACCTGCCCTATAATAGAAAGTAAAAGTGGCCATGTGTCAGCTCTAAGCAGAGGCCTCAGGAGACTTTGCACACTTAGACTCTCTTTCTGAACGCTGCCCAGCTGTCATGTGAACAACAGGCCCAAGCTGAGCTGTAACAACACAGCAGCCTGAGCGGGAGCAGACTGAAGGGACGGTGAGCAGAGTTGGGAGGAAGGGTGGGTAAAAAGGAGAGAAGGCCAGGCCGGGGATTTGAGAGGCTTTATTAGCAGGGAAATGAGAGGAAAAGAACAGAGTCAAGTCTGACCAGGAACCAGCTAATTTTCACACAGTTTCAGGGGGCTTTTATTATCCCTTATCAGTAGGGTTTAATGTGGGCTTCCCAGAGGAATCATCCCTTTTGCAAAGGGACTGATTTTTGCACTCAGGGCAAATCTAGGAGTTACTCCCCTAACTGGCTACCAGCAGGGGCCAGAATTAAAAGTCCCTATTCTGTTGTTTCCCAGGAACATTGGCCTTGAAGCATTCCAGGGGTTAGGGAGGGGGTTTTCAGTGCTCTTACAGTTTGGTCTCTGGCCTGCTCCTTCTCACCAGCTGTCTCCCAAAATGGCTGCATTCCATTCCCACTTGGGCCACTTGCCTGAGGGGCTTCTCTAAACCACCTTAAGCCAGCTGAACTCCAACCATATGAGGGAGGCCAGGAAAGAAGAGCAGAACCACCTACCGCCCAATCTGCAGCTGGCCACAAATACATCTGCAAGTGGGGCGAGGGTGACATAGACCACCTGGCTGACCCACAGTCTCATGAGCAAAAATAACTTTCTAAAATATATGCCACTGAGTTTTCAGATGTTTGTTATGCAGCAATAGCTAGCTGGTACAATATATTTATTCACCTATAATCAAGAGAGTATTTGATGGTAAGTTAAAAAGGGCCAAACTAAATTTTACAGAATTCAGAGGCAAAATTGACCCCTGGATTAGAAAACAGGACAAAATTTTTTTCAGCCCCTCTCTCATAGAGGAAGTGCTATTTTGACTGAGCTTTGAAAGTTAAGTAAGATTTCTTCAAGTGAAAATAAAAGGAGAGGAGAACATCTTTATTTTTGATAAGAGGCCCATTTAAAGTTTGCAATGATTTTCTTGTATATTTAATATCTTAAATAAAGATTTATTCCCTTTCTTTGTGACTGAGAAGAAATTAAATAGGTACATAAATTTCTACCCCTCACATGCAAGTGTCAAGACCAAGGTTACAGTCTGGGAAAGGCAATTATATTTCCCATGAATAGAGTGTATGCTATAAGAGTATCATTCTCTTATGGCAAACATCTCTCCAGCACCTGTTGAATGAAAATATGCATATTTTATTCATAAAGGTCAACTAATTAGCAAGACTGAATTTTTACAAAACAAAATTTAAAAGCCAATTATTCTAAGTGGTAGAAGGTTGGTGGTTAACATTTAGAGATATGCTACAAAGAAATAAAGGAAAGGAAGGAAGGGGGGAAGGAGCTTTACATTGTTAGAGCACTCTCTAGCAGGGTCACTAATGATAATCACCTTTACTGGCCCATGATCAATTATTAAAGCTCTAATTCTAATAATATTGTGAAATAATGAACTATGGGATAAAACTATTTTCAAACAAAGCACACAGAAATGAGAATTACTACTACAAGAAGCATGAGGAAAATCACTATGGGCAGATAATTAAATAAAAGGGGGATATCCTGGAGCATAATTATGTGGGAATGAGGGAGAAACTTCCCCTTTCTCTGCAAAGTTCACTGAAAGATCAACACACAATTAAGGCAGATTAATAAGAGAAAGAGGTTTATTTACCCTGTATAGAGAGAGACTCACCAGAGTGCCAATGGTGCCCCAGAGAAGAGACCAAGAGTGGGGAGGTTCAGGCCAGGGTTAATGAAAAGGATTGCAAGCCCCCTGGGCAAAGGAAGCATGGTGTCCACACTGAGCTTGGTTGGAGGACTCTTTTTGTACTGAACATTAGGGGTATAAGATTCCATAGCTTGCTGGAAGGTTCTGGTGGGCTAGGGTCTTTCCAGTGGAACACTTGGCACGAGGTCAGGTAGGCCTTTTGTTCTAGGAAGAGGGGGGAAGAGGAGGAAGAGAAAAGGGAGGAGGGGTATGGGGAAGAGGAGGGGAGAGGGACAAGGAAGCCCCCAACAGAGTGATGACCCAGTATCCCAATGAGGTCTAGAAAATTTTAGACCCTCCTTTTAGACAGTGGGAAAGATGAGGAATACAGATGATTCTGTTTGGGGGCAATAAATAGTTGCTGTGGGAATGAAAGGGAAAGGGAGTGATTGACAGGTATTATGTTTAAAATGATTTGGGACAGGTCTGGTTGCCTTCTTAATCTTCTTTCCTGAGTATATTGAGATAACAGGGAGGGGAAGGGAAGTCAATTGTTCATTTGATGAGTCCATCTGGTTTATGCAGATAGAGGGGGGAAAAAACCTTTCTCTGAAGGTCTTTAACTCAAAAACATTCTTTATGCCAGGGAGTCATGTTTTGGGGTGAATTTTCCTTAGCTCTTTCAATTGAAATAAACACATGAGGCCAGGCTCCTGTAGCTCAGTGGTTAGGGTGCCAGCCACATGCTTCAGGGCTGGTGAGTTTGACCCCAGCTGGACCTGCTAAACAAACAAGAAAAGAAAATAGCCAGGCATTTAGCAGGTGACTGTAGTCCCAGCTACTAGGGAGGCTGAGGCAGGAGAATCACTTGAGCCCAAGAGTTTAAGGTTGCTGTGAGCTTTCCAGAGAAAGGGGAAGTCCCTCACTCCCACATAATTATGCCCCAGGTTATCCCCCTTTTATTTAATTATCTGCCCATAGTGATTTTTCTCATGCCTCTTATAGTAGTAATTCTCATTTCTGTGTGCTTTGTTTGAAAAATAGCTTTATCCCATAGTTCATTATTTCACAATATTATTAGAATTAGAGCTTTAATAATTGATCATGGGCCAGTAAAGGTGATTAGTATTAGTGACCCTGCTAGAGAGTACTCTAACAATGTGAGATACTACAGCACTCTACTGAGAGTGACAACGTGAGACTCTGCCTCAATAAATAAATAAATAAAATAAACACATGAAAGGGAAAAGTCCCTATTTTTTCCAGATGCAATCATGTTCTTGTAAAGAGTTAGAATCACACACACACACACACACTTTCTCAAATCGGGCATGAAGAAATTATATCATAATAGTGTTTAAAAGCAATGTGTTCTTGAGAGAGGATACCTGGAAGAAGTGAGGTTTAAGAGAACAGAGGTCTTCTCAAGGAGACCCCAAGGATAGCCTGTGGGGGTCCTCCCTATGGTGACTCAGCTCTTAGGAATTTGTAAAAACTTAACTTCCTGGGACCTGGAAACTAACGCTTGCTTCTGGTTCATAAAAGCTGAGCCCGCTTCTCAAGCTTGATTCAAACTGACCAATGAGAAAGGTATTCATGGACTGGAACTTTTTGACTGGGGACAAAAAGAAGAGTGAGCCAGTTTGGGGAGCATGGCCATTTTGGGACTCTGGGTTTCCTGCCACTCTGCTGGCTGGAATAAAGCCCTTCCTCTTTTAAACAGGGTGTTTGGGTGTTGGTTCTTTCCATTGGGCATTGTCTTCCTGCAACGCTGTTACATTAAAAATAAAGTGGAAGGCTTGTTCTCAAAATTATGGTGGTGTTAACTTTACAAAATGTAGTTCTGATCAACAGGTACTGATTTAAAGTTTTCAAAGTCTTCCTATAATTTATAGGGCCAAAATTGAAATCTTAGGTCAGCCTCCGGAAGGAGCTAAGGAAATTTCACTCCAAATACGACTACTTGGCATAAAGAATACTTTGAATTAAAGACCATTCAGGATCAGAAAGCGTGTAGAAGGGGTTTTCCTTTTATCTATATAAAACCTGACTGATAGGTCCAAAGATCAAAGGGGCCCAACTGTCTTCCTTTTCTCCCCCTGAATGCTCAAATCATTTGAAATACAAACCCTGTCTCTCAGGTTAATTTACAAGCCAATCTGTTTCCCTGTCTATTCATCATCCCTAGCAACCCCTTCATGTACCCCTACTCCATGTTCTCCCATCTCCCCTCTACAAGGCATCTATAGAGGTGTCTGACCATCACTGAGATATTTGATAATCACTTTTGTGATTCTTCCCATGCATATGGCATTTGGAAATAAACATCTCTCTCGTTAACCTGCCTTAATTGTGAGTTCAGCTTTCACCAAACTTCCAGGAGAAAAGGGCAAGATTCCCCTCATCGTTAAACTTCCTAAAAGCAGAGTGTGGGAGAGGATGCAATTGAGTGAAAGATGCTCTCAGGAAGCAGGTGGAACAGGCCGAAGGAGCTGAGCAAGGAAGTGGGGTTAGCTGAGGGGAGCTGGGGATGGTGAGCAGCACACAGAGTTGCTTCATCCTGCAGCAGGAGCAGGCTTGATATCCCCCACATCAGTCAGCTCTTGGCTGCAGGCTCTCCCCCGGAGATTAAAAGTCTGCCAGGCTAGGGTGGACATGGCACAGCTGGTCTGGTCACCTCTTGCCTTTCATTCTTACTGTTTTGTAAATGTAGCTCCCACCCTAAAAATGCGCATTAGAAATTAACTTTTGAATTGGAAACGTTGTAATAGATTGTCACTGAGTTGTGCTGATGATTATTTAAAATAAGGATTACTGTGGTCTTTGCTTTAGGAAGATTAATTGAGGAAACTAACTTTTACATTGGAACTGTTTTGATAGGTTGTCACTGAGTTGTGCTGATTGTTATTTAAAATGAAGGTTATTGTGGCCTTTACTATGAACCATTACGTATATAATTGTAATTTTGGAAGTAGAACAGAACACTTTTGGAGAGGCTACTCTCACTGTTTCCAGATCGCCGGTCTTCTGGAAATAAAGTTTCGTGGACCTATTCCCTTCTCTGCATGTTGGCTGACAGTGACAGGTGGGCAGACCCTCTTCATCCATTAACAAGATGAGGGGTCTGGCCTTCCAGGCAGCTCTGAGTGAGGGGAACTTACAGACCAAGGGAAATTCTCTAGGAAAGGAGAAAAGACTGAGCTAACACTCACAGCAGCTAGAGGAAGAGCACAAGGACTAGGAAAATAAACTCTAGTGGGCACCAACAACATTTTCTATACTTTCATAATCCAGCCCCAAACTACCCTGCTGCCCTTCAGTCCCCTCCTCCTTCCATGGACCAAGTCTTCGGCCAGTGGTCGCAGTGCACAGTTTGGCAGCACTGACTTTGTAGGGCCTGTTCCCTCCAGCTGCACTCCCTAGGCCTCCTTTCCCCTTTGAAAGCCTGACTTTATTCTTTACAACCAAGCATAATTATTACCCTCTCACTCGAGTCTCCTCTAATCCCTGGAAATTACTCATTTTTTCTGTTATTTCAAGGGTCTTTGTAGAATTCACTTTTCTGATACAGGACATCATTTTAGATATTTGCTAAATGGGTGGACTTCCTGGCTAGATTATTATTTCCGCGAGGGCAGGGATTTCATGTGGTTTTTTTCCTATCCCCAGCATTTACTGCAGGGCCTGGAGTACAGTAGATGCTCTGTGACTGATTGATGAATAAATTGATGGCTACATGAGAACAATGCTTTTCTTTGGCTACAACAAAGTAATTCATTCACATTCTGCTTTCAATTTAAACTAAAGACTCCTGGCGAGCCCTGCCACTAAAATAACCTGTGTAAGCCACGTGTTTCCTCATAACCTGGGAGACTTTTAGCTAAAATGAACATTGTTGTCTATTTTGGTGACATCAGCAGGCAAACAATTAAGAGAGCATGATAAAAGGACCTTGTTCAAGCAAATGTTGATCCTGTTACTGGGGCTCCCAGGCAATGGCATTAGCCCTGGACTTAGTTATATCCAAGGGCAAAAGTTGAAAATCAAGGCGTTAAAAGAAGGGACTGACTTTAAAGTACAGAGGTCAGACGCATCTTTGCCTCTTGGATATTTATAGATGCAATGATTATATTATGGACCAGTTGACTCCATTTTTATGCCCCTCCATCCATTATGAGAAAGACCTAAAATTTTGGACAATTTTTCTTGAAGTATAACCTGTTTGTAGGCATATAAATGATAAATGACTAAATCAGTCATGAATTAATTTTTACAAAGTGAGAATACCCACATGACCAACCCTGAATGAGAACACATGAAGCAGCCCAGAAATTTCTGTCTATCCTTCCTTTTCAATGACTATTCTTAAACGTTACCAGCATTTTGGCTTCTAACTTTAAATTAGCTTAGCCAGTTAAGGAATAAGGGGAATCATACAGGGGACACTCTTTCCTTTATACTGTGTATTGTTTTTAGTGGACAAATCATAATTGTAAACATTTACGGATTATAGGGTAATGTTTTGATATATCTTTACAACGTGGAGTGATTAAGCCAAGCCGATTGACACATCTATCATCTTACTTACTTGCCTTTTTTTTGTGCCTTACCTTGTGGTGGTGAGAGAGGATACCTGGAAAAAGTAAGGTTTCAGAGAACAGAGGTCTTCTCAAGGAAAACTCGGGGATACAACTGTGAGGTCCTCCCCATGGTGAATTTGTAATTTGTATAAACTTAACTTCCTGGGACTTGGAGGTTGATGCTTGCTTCTGCTTCTGTGAAAGCCCATGATTCTGTAAAAGCTGGAGCCCACTTCTCCAACTTGATTTACACGGACCAATGAGGAAGGTACCCGTGGGCCGGAACTTTGTGACTAGGGATAAAAAGGGAAAGACTGAGCCAGTCGGGAGTGTGGCCATTTTGAATTCTGGGCCTTGCTCCACTGGCTGAAATAAAGCCCTTCCTCTTATAAACTTTCTATTTGGATGCTCTTTCTCTCCATTGGGCCTCATCTTCCTGCATCAGTGGAACATTTAAAATTTGCTCTCTTAGTTATTCTGAACTATACGATACATTATTACTGAGTCTCTAATTCCCCGCTGTGCAGCAGATCTTAAAACTTATTCCTCCAGTCTAGCTGAAACTTTGTAGGGAAGATAGTTTTGTATCTGTCTTTTTTCACTTCACGGTATGTTCATAAGATTCATTTATGATGTCGTATATAACTATAGATCATTCCTTGCTGTTGCTATGTTACAACCCAATGTATGAATATGCCACAAATAATTTTCCTTTCTACTAATGATGGGCATTTGTATTGTCATCAGTTTGTGGCATTAAAAGTAGTGGTGCCATAAGAATTCTTACCTATGTCATCTGGTAAACCTTTCAAGGTTGCACTCATCGGGATGTGTTCAACAGATTTTATCTACTGAATTCATACCCAGGAATAGAATTACCTGATCAGAGATTATGAGCATCTTTAGCTTTGTAAATACTGACAAAAGAGTCTCCTACAGTAATACGACCAATTTGAACGTGAATTTTTATAAGCCAGAATTTCACTGTGCACATTGGCCTGAACGTGCCCACTACTAACATTGCGTGGGTGACCAAGTATGTGAGATGCATAGTGTTTATGCCTCAGCTCATTCATTCTCTATCACGGAGAGCAGAGCCGAATGCATCCCAGAGCAGATTGTTTACCACAAACATTTACCCTGGGTCAATCAGGTGACACCAATTTCTATTCCTTTTTACTTTTTCTTTTCTGCTCAAAAATCTGCATTCTAGTTACTGAACCTTTTTTTTGGCAAAGGAACACTGCATACTAATACAAATATATGACCTTTAAGTCTTACCACATTAGCAGGGAGTAGCCAGTGTCCTATAATTGAGAACCAGGCCATTAGGAAATTGACTGTAAGTCTATTTAATGTTCATGGGAAGAAAAAGGAAGAAAAAGGGGGAAAAAAAATATGGGAAGGGACTTGTATTTTTAAGTTTCTGTTTTCTCTGCAATATCATAAACTTCCTAAGGTCCAAGAGGGTTTATTGCGGTTACCCAAACATCTCACAAAGTTTCCAACACAACTTAGTTTTTACTGAACATTTTTGGACTTAATTGTTCATGAGTAAATAATTCCTGTGCATTTAGGGATATACTTCTTAGAAGCGAATGAATTGGTCAAAGAAGCTGTGGTGTGTGTGTGTGTGTGTGTGTGTGGCTATTTTGGTGGACAGACAGTTTTGTCCTCATCTTGTGACAGTGTGGATTTTGTTGATTCTAAGATGAAACTAAGATGAACACATTAGTACCGTTTTAGGGATGACCAGATCCAAATCAGTATGGATGTGCCTGGGAGCATAAGTAATCTGGACTGAGCCTGAGAAACTACAGTGGGCTGACAAATTAGTCAATTCCATGTGAAAACTCAGTAACAATACCGGTTACAGAACTTGCTTCTGCAGTAGGTCCTTGGTCTCAGAGATTAGAAGAAGGAACCCAGGGACCACAGAGATCAGTGATAAGATAGACTTTATTAGCTAGAAAGGAATACAAAAGGAATGAAGGGCACCAGAGCCTCTGGTGGAGGGGGAGACCCACCTGGGAAGTCCCCCTCTGGGGGGGGTTTTTTTCCTAGGGGTTACCTACTGTTTTGTAAACAGGGAGATCCTGAGAATTGTGTTTGGCCAGGACTTAGCAGACTTCAATGTTGTTGGTGAATGAATGAGGGTGTTAACAAGTGAGCAGAGTCCTTCCAAGCTCTCGGCAAAAAACAGCAGGAAGTTCCCTCCAGAAGAGGCCCAGCTTACATGAAATACTGGAAAAACTGCTTTTCTCCTGTCTTGCTTTTATTCAGAGAGTGCAGTTTGGAGAGAAAAAGTCTGTGTGCTTAGGCCTAGGGCCTTAGCCCAGCCCTGTATGGGAGCAGGGAGCCCTGTGTCAGTACATGAGGGTCTATTATGTGCTAGATCAGTGCCATAATAATGCCAAGGCCCTTTAATACAGTTGAACCTCTGTGCTAGATACTGTATCTAGATTAGATCAATTATCTCTAACTCCCTCAACAATGCCACAGCAGGCATCATCCTTATTCTCATCATTCAACTGAAATGAGAGCATCAAAGTGGCTGACCAAGACCAGCTTGCTAGGACATGGCAGCCGTTAGTGCAAACCTAGGTTTGTCAGATTACAAAGTTTTTGTCATGTCTGCTATATCTTTATCCCCCCACATTATTTATTTGGTGTCAGGAGAGAAAATTAGGGGGTACAAAACCCACCAAAATATAACAGAGCCCGGAGACTCCTAAGACTAAAAGGGTACATTGATGGAGGCAATGTAAGGTTTTGAGAGGGCCAGACTAACTCCATTTTGCTGTTCACTGTACAAGCCTGCCCAAGCCCCACTCCTAGCTGTTTACTGCATTTCCTAGCCTCTAGCCTGCAGGGCCACACCCTGCAGCTCCACCATTCCATTCCTGGTAACTCAACTGTAACTATTGATTATGCCTCCTTGGGCAACTGAGTCACTGAGTCATCTGACCACAATAAAACAGTTAGTTTCTATTACCTTGAAATACAGGTATTTTCTTCCTGCCTCGACCTTAGCCCCCGGTTAAGGTTAAGAAAATCCCCCACCCCTCACCTGTACCCCTAGTGAAATCATCAACCACCAATCATAAATGTAGCCTTACTAGTGAAATCACTAACCACCAATGAAAAGTGTACTCGTACCGTTCTTTCTTTTTTTTGCTTTCTGTGCCCCATAAAAACCCCCTTCACCCTGGGTTCAAGGCTCTACCTTGGTGTATGCACCAGGAGAGACCAAACCCGGGTTTGCATAAACCTCACCTCTTGCCTTTTACATCGGAGTTTGTCTCGGATTTGTCAGGTGGGGATATTTGGGAGTATTTTGGGGGCATAACAGTTTCTCCCAGGTAAACAAGCCAAGTGGCAATCCTGTTGTGGTGTCAGGGCAACATGCACAATCTGTAGCAGATGACGGGTGCCTGGGTTTTTTTGGTGTGTGGCGGGTGTCTGTAAGTGTGTGTTTTTCATCATATGTTAAGAGAACAGAAATGTTTATTATCTGTGTCTTTATCTGAAAACCACATAGCACGTAAGGAAAAACTGCTTCATCTTCCAGAAGCAAATTACCATTTTTACACACAGAAAAGGGTTTTGGTATGTGTAACTTGGTTTTCAAAGGCAGCTCTCTAAGGCCCCTTCCATATTTCCAGTTTTAAAGTTCTATGATTCTACATCTCATCAAATGTAATAGAAAAGTACAAATTTAATATATCTTGCAAAAATTGCCTTCTTGTAGATTATGCCCTTCGGCTATCATTTTAAATTGTAATTTGCAATTGTGGAATTCTCCCATAAAAAAGATGTTTTCTTTAGTCAAAATAGAAGTTAACTTAATTTTTATTGTCTGGCAAAATTGATCCACTTTCCTATTCTTTTGTTTGAAGGACTCCTCATGAATTTGTAGAGTTGCACAGCATTCTAAACGCATTCGCTGTGTGTCTCGGAAATGAAAGAAATACGCCTTTAAAATGCAATTAGGGTGAAATAGTTACGACTCTGTGTAGATTTATTGTCCAATCTGGTTTTGAAAGGACAAACCGTATCAGTTAGGTTCAGGTGGGCTTCAACACCGCTCCACATGTATTTTGGAGTGTGTAGTAAGTGTGATGTGCCCGGGACACTGAGAAATCAAGATACAGGGTCTCTTTCCTTAAAGACTTCACAGAGGAACAGGGTTAGAGACAAAGAGAGGTCTGGAGGAGTAGGCTTAGGATGATCAAATGGGTGCTTTTTACCTGCTGTGTTTCTGTTAACTTAGTTCAATATCAGGGTACCAAAACTACATTAAAAGAATGGGTAGCCTTAGTGGTAGATGCCTGGGGACAATTTTGTTTCATCTACGTCTTTAGTGAGTTCTAGAAAACTTGGAAACTGCGTTTCTTTTATCTGCACTTTCCTTAGATCATCTCTCCTTCCTGGATGAATGTGAAAGGTATCTGGAATTAAAAGGCCAAAACTCTTTCTGTGATATTGCAAAGTCCTTCTAAAAATACTTTTAAGTAATATTTAAATGTCAACTTTAAAGGTAACAAAATTATGTGTGGTGGAAGGAAAAGTAAAGCAGATAGAAAACACATAGGTCACTATAAATTATATGCAACAAAATTAAACGGAGAAAAGTACTTGTCAAACATAATTCACATCATTCATTTTAAAATTCACCCAAGACAACGTACACTATTTGAGTGATGGATTTCCTAATAGCCCAGACTTGATCCTTCACTATATAATAAATGCATGTAACAGAATTCAATTTGTCCCCCCCACCCAGATTTATTGAAATACTTAAATACATTAAAAGTAAAAACAAAACAAAAATCAACCAAGGATAGTTACAAATTGAGAATTCCTGCTATTGCTCACTTATCTTGAAACACTTTCTTTGATTGCACAAGAAGAAGACAATAACACTGACAGAAAACAATAAGGCACATGATAGCCACACCCAAACTTCAGAATTATTGCTGAATAAATGCGAGTTTACTACTCTCCCGAGGCTGTCATAACAAAATACCATAGACTGGACTTAAACCACTGATTATTTGCTCACATTTCTGGAGGCTAGCCATCCAAGATCAAGGTGTGATAGAATTGGTTTCCAGTGAGGGCTCTCTTCCTAACTTGCAGACAGCCGCCTTCTCGCTCTGTCATTACATGACCTTTCCCCTATGTGTGTGTAGTGAAAAAAAGAGACAGAAAGAGTGAATTTTGGTGTCTTTCCTTCTTTCTTTTAGAACCTTAGTCCTATCAGGTTACGGCCCCATCCTTATGACCTCATTTAATCTTAATCTCCTACTTGCAGGCCCTATCTGCAAATACAGTCAGGCTGGGGTTTAGAACTTTACTTATGAATTTGAAAGGGGGACAAAATTTGCTTTATAATGGTGGGCCTCATTATCATTCTCCATAAGGAAAGTTCTAACATCTTGAAAAATCAACTTTAGGCTCAGTGCCTGTGGCTCAAGTGGCTAAGGCGCCAGCCACGTACACCCAAGGTGGCGGGTTCAAATCCCCAACCCGGGCCCACCAAACAACAATGATGGCTGCAACCAAAAAAAAAAAAAATGGCCAGGCATTGTGGCGGGCGCCTGTGGTCCCAGCTACTTGGGAGGCGGAGGCAGGAAATTTGCTTGAGCCCAGGAGTTGGAGGTTGCTATGAGCTGTTGATGCCATGGCACTCTACCCAGGGGGACAGCTTGAGGCTCTGTCTCAAAAAAAAAAAAAAAAGAAAAGAAAAAGAAAAAGAAAAAAGAAAAATCAACTTTACAAATTAGCCAAGATGCCTGGACCCAGATCCTTGAGAAAGAAAATTTCCAATAACAATTGTTAATCCAAAGAATTAGCCCCTCTCATGTACCAGCGTGATGTTGATTGGTATAGTAACATCCTGCTGGGTAATTGACTGAGCAATTTTGCACTTACTCTATCTAGCAAGAATTGGTTTAATTTATATTTAAACATCACTGGCCAGTACTGTCATCTCCTCCTTGCCTTCTTCCTTTTTCCTCCCCTTTTCCCCCTTCTTCTCTTGTTCTTCCCCTTCTTTTTCTTCTCTATTTAATTCATACATTTCACCCAAATTGTTGCAACGCACTGACCATCTTTTCACTGGAAGAATTCCAGCTTCTGCAATGTTTTTCTCTCTAAAGCACACATAAGCAATTATCAGCATTTCAGCTTTTGAAATAAAGTTTCTTTTCCCACCTCGGATAAAATGAACAGGAGGCAATTGCTACTTCAGCTACCGTTCTATAAATTATCACATGAATAGGCTCATGGGTCAAGTTTCTTTTGCATTTACTTGTGCTCTTTTCCTGCAGGCCATTTTCCATTTTCCCACGTTTCTCATTGTGAATTTCTAAGACCTGATAACGTGCTAACAGTACACGTCCTTTTATTATTCCTTTGCCTTTATTTTTGTGTGTGTGTTGTTGTACTGGCTCTTTTAACTCAGAAATTGGTATCCAGGAGTTTTGAAAGTGTAAACACAAAATATGCTTCTACAGATGCCATGAGACAGGATGTATTAAAATGAGAATAATATATATATTTATATATATTTTATATATTTTATATATAAAATATTTATATATTATATATATATTCTTTTTTTTGAGACAGAGTCTCAAGCTGTCACCCTGGGTAGAGTGTCATGGCATCATAGCTCACAGCAACCTCCAACTCTTGGGCTCAAGAAATCCTCTTGTCTCAGCTTTTCTATTTTTAGTAGAGATGAGGTCTCACTTCTGCTCAGGCTGGTCTAGAACTCATGAGCTCAAGAAATCCACCAGCCTCAGCCTCCCAGAGTGCTAGGATTATAGGTGTGAGCCACCACGCCCGAGAATAATATTTTTTGTTTAAGAAGGTCTGAGTTCCAATTCTGGTTCTGCCAAATACTGGGTACGTGTTCCTGGAGAAGTTACTTTCCTTTTTATGCCTTACTTTCCCCATCTATTAAATGGGGCAAGTGAAAGCAGCCATGAAGAACTGTTTCAAGTGGCATAGATAGGAAACACCGCACTGCAAGGCAATAAGAGGATTTCAGTAACTGTAGACTATTGCAATGTCTTTAGTCCTCAGTAGTGTATGGATGTTAAAGTTATCATAGTCACTGTAATAACTCAAATTTTCCTAACTGGTGTACAAGGGCTTAATGGCATAAAGTACATCCTCTAGTCCCTTTCTCAAGCTTCATGCAGTTATTTCTAGGGTTCCCTAGAAGTGGGTCTCACTGGAATTGATTGACCACCCCACCCCCGGGTTGGTGGCCTCTACCTGAGAAGCAGCTGCTGCCATTGTCCATCGTGCTCAGGGACCACTCTTCTGGTGGATGTCAAAGATAAACAACAAAGACACTAGTTAAAGTGGGAAGGGCAGATTTTAATCAGTAAGAGCTATTGTGATAGGGAAGAGAGTCCAGCAGGAAGTGAACTCAACTCTGATTTATCCGGGTGAGAAAGGGTGTTTTAAAAGGAGAATGAGTAGGGTCAAGGAAGTGAAAAATCACAAAGGGCTGGTCAGCTGTGTCTCCTAGCAGGCAGCGGGGAGTTAGGATTCTGTCTTTCCACTGAGTCTGGGAGACACAGGCCATATCCCCAAGGCGTGGGCTAGAACAAATAATAGATGTGTTCTGGTACCCTTGGGTTTCTCAGGCAGGCATTTAAAGGGGGCTAAGTTCATCTTAGGGATGTGGCCTTAGAGCCATCTTAGGGATGTGGTTTACGCTACTAGAAACTATGCTACTTGTCTGTCCAAGTCTTTATAGGCCCAGATTGAGATCTAGGGGAAAAGAGGGCTGAGAGACTTGCTAGTTTGGAGCTCACAGTACTTCATGAATGATGTGTCCAGTCAACATCAGCCTGTTGGAGTTTTTCCTTTCTTTAATTGTATATACATTTTTTGTCACTCTTTGTATATGTGTGTGTGTATATGTATATATACATGTATATATTTAATATTTTAGAATATATATATATATATATATATACAGAAAGTACACAGATATATGGGTGGCACCTGTGGCTCAAAGGAGTAGGGCACCGGCCCCATATGCCAAGAGGTGGCAGGTTCAAACCCAGCCCCCACCAAAAAGTGCAAAAAAATAGAATGTACATATATATGTGTGTGTGTGTGTGTGTGTGTGTGTGTGTGTATCTCCAGGATGTGGTAGTGTGTGTGTGGAGAGAGAGAGAAAATGTGTTTTAGCTCCAAATGGTGTGCTCCAAGGGGAAGCAGAAGAGAAAAGGCACTCTTGGGGAAGAGAAGACATTACCAGTAACAATAGCTAACGCTCATACACATATGCTTATTATACTCACTATGTGTGCCCAGAACTCTTCTAAGCACTTTATGGTCAATAAGTCATTTATTAACTAAACACAGTGGTCCACAGCATGTGGGTTTTACTCTGAAATACCTGAATTTGATTCAGACTTTCTAGCTGAAATGTTGGAATGAGGGTTTCTATAAACTCATTCCCCCACAAAACAATGAATATATAGGCAAAACAATAAAATTGAACCATTTCTTAAAACTTAATGAGTCTGTGTCATTTTCACTTGGGACTATTCTCATTCCTTTCCACCCCCAGCTCAGGTGACTGTGAAATACTTACAGCCTGGCATCCAACACAGAGAATTGACCTTTTTGGAGCTCCCTGAAAGATGCATCTCCAGAGGACAGTAAATATGTTCCTCAAATTAGAAGCTCTCTGAAAAATTCCCATTCCCAGTCAGGTGGCTGTTTCTATTTGATTTGACTGGAAGCATAAGTCAGATGAAAAGTGTGCTCCCCTCAGGGCATGAGTGTAAATAATAGCATTCTACTGGTAAAACTGTCACTTGAAAGCTGCTGGAGACTGTAGCTTCATTTAGGACAAACAGGAGCCTGGATGAAAATTTGAAAGGAAGACTTAGAGACCTAGATGACCACAGGGGACACTGAAAAGCTCTGACATATTTCTGAGACTCTAGAATGGCTCCACACATGTGCAGGGTTATGCACATGACCAGGCCGTGCCCAGGAAAGACCTGGGAAAGGAGGAAGTGCCAGTCACTCAGCTCTGACTGACCTTGAACCCCTGCACAAGCAGAAAGTGAGAGCTAGAGCTGATACTGACACTTTCAGATGATTGAAGGTGTGTGTTCTCATACCTTTTTCCCTTGGCAAAAAGTGGAACAGTTACTGGTTCAAGGCAATTCAGGAAATATGACTGGTCGGTAGCTGAGCCCTAAAATAATATGCTGACCTGAGACTGACCCTTAGGTTCCAATATTAAAAGTGAAAATGGGAATTCAAAACAAAACAAAACCAGTACCAGGAAACTCTGTGGCTGCATACTGCAGGGCACACAAAATCTGCAGGATTAGTTGAGGAAAGCTGGTGAATAAACAAACCCCAACAGCCATAAACAACAACAAAAATGGAAGTGGGGAAAAGGGGAGAATTCGGATAAGAGTTATTATAATATGTTCTCTACAATGTGCAGATTTTGACAATATATGAACCATGCAAAGAAAAAGGAAAGTATGACCCATACAAGTGAAAAGACAAAAAGGTAGCCAGTACAAAATGTCCCCAGATGGCTTAACAGATAAGCATTGTTAAGTTAGCTATGATAAGCCCATCCCAAGACCTAAGAAAAAAATCACGCCTAAATAAAGAAATGAGATAGGATTATAAAAAGGAAATTGTAAAATTCTAGACTTGAAAAGTTCAATAGCTGAAATGAAAAATTCCCTGGAAAGACTTAACAGCAAATGTGAACTGCTTCTTGGGCAAACCTCTATTAAGTGGTGGTCATCAAATGACACTGGAATAGACAGACACTTTTGCAAGTTTTACTATACAAGGAGTAAGAAGACCATTCCCCAGGACATGGTAATTACCACAGTCCTAAGCTTCAGTGGGGCGTCTGTATGCATGAGGGATAAAATTTCAAAATATGTTCGCAGGAGAATCTCAACAATTATTTCTGTGAAGGAAAAATATATGTTATCACTATTCATAGACTGATTCAAATTGTTTATGCATTCTCTTAACTAAAGTATGTGTGTGTCAATCTCTCAGCTGTTGTAGATCACAGAGAGTTTATTGAATTTCTGGAAGATGTGAGATCTTCACTTCTGAGGTTTAAGAAACTACACACTGACTCCTTCATTAAATTGCAAAGGTTTCATGATATTCTTCTAGGTCCTTTTAAGCAACACTGAAATGTTTCCAGGTAAAAAAAAAATGGGCCAGGCGTAAATATTGCTTTGACAAAAGAGGAAAAGGGCAATTATAAAAGCCAAAGAGGTCCTTTACATCTGAACACATTACAACTTCAGAGTGATGCTATCTCTAGTGTAGAGGTACAAGTAGGTCCCTTGGGGGCAATCCAAGAACTATTAGCAGGAAAGTGAGTAGGAAGACAGAGCAAGGAAGGAAGCCAACCCCGAATACACTGGGAAGCAAGCTATTACTCTGAGCAGTAAAGTGCCACCAAACTGTTAGGTCCTCTGGAGAGACGAGGTTCCCTGGTTTGTGGCTCCCAATGTCAAGAATGGGCACTGGTAACTAGTCAACGATGGAGTGACACAAACACAAAGTAATCACCAGAAATATACATTTATTACAGAACAAAAGTACACAATTTGTAGGGAACCTCATCTCTAGAGCAAGATGGGCCCTCTCTGTGAGTGGAGGAGAGGCCCTAGAGTCTGAACACATGCTGTCTTTTATACAACAACTGAGCTAACCGGTTTCTTCCACCTTTCCCCCAGTAGGACTGGCGATTGCCTCCAGCTTTGGGGGGAGGGGGACCAGCAAAAAAGGGTTATATGAGAAAACCTCTTAAGAGGCATGCATCCTCCCTGGAACCTTCCTGAAGAATACATGGGGGCCAAAATTTGCAATATTAATTACATGATAATGGGTCCAATGGGCCAGGTTAGTGTAAGGTCACTAGGGGCTCCTCACTATCTGTTCTGACTGGGGAGCAGTGTCTGGCAGGCACTTGGTTGGGTTCCTAGCCACACCCCTTAGTCTTCAGTCCTATCAAGGAGGGAAGCTGGGGCTGGGGAAGTCTGTCTCCTCCTAGGTCTAGCCTCTCCTGCCTTACCTGTCAGGGAGAGAAGCTGGGGGCTGAGGCAGTGCATCTCCCCCCTTAGACACAGCAGCCCTGGAGGGTGGGACAGGCCTTGTGCAGCAGTAGCAGCACTGCCTTAGCTGTTGTCCATGGCCTCCGAAGCTGCTAGAGTGTCCTCATTTGCTGGCTGAGGCTCCCTCCTCCAGGGTGACAGCACAAGCTGACACTGCCCAGGGAGGCTCCTTTAACAGGCTGCCTGCTCCCTCTAACCACCGGCCTGCTTTCCATGAGCCTGATGCTGATTGGGTGCCTAACATGAGGACCTCTGGACGAGACTGTAGAGCATACCTGGTTCAGAGTTGTCTCGCTCAAGGGCAGAAGATTGGCTGCCCCATAAACAATGTCTTCCCCACTCCCCTGTCTGTCCCTCTTACCAGCTAGTTAACCAGCCATGTCTGATTCCCACTGCCAGAGAAAGCTTTCTGGCCTCTGCAGAGAGAAGCACCCAGCCTGAGGGGGCCACCAGGTTTGCCCTGTTCCCGGAGCCATTCAGCCTGCATGACAATAACAGGAGGCTGACATCGTTCTCAACACTGGCCACAAAAAGACTTCCAGAAGGAAGGGGAAGGTCAGCATTTCTGGCGTCTCTCTATTCAATCCTGTTGAGGATGAATTCAACCCTGAAGAAAGAGATTGCCAGTTTTTTTTTTTTTTTAACATATTCATTTCTAAGAACTAACACTGTTAACTAAAGAGTCTTTTCTTTCCATCTTTTTCTGTTGTCAGTGGATATTTTTTACTGTGTTTCAGTTGTTTAAGAGTATCATTTACAACACATCTATTCTAAGTCAAGCAAGAAAAAGAGCAGTTCGTTCCATCTTTTATCTCCATTATATTGGTTTAAAGGATCATCTCTCTCTACACCCTACAGTTTTCCTTTAGTTCTACATTATGGGAAGCAACAAACCCCAGTGGTGGCCTATTTAACACCACTACAAAACCTAGAAGGATTAATTGAAAGCACACATTCAAACTGTGCTTAGTAGCTTTCAGAAAGAAAAGAAAAAAATATGTATTTAAGAACAGTATTGCGGGACCCAGAGAGCAAGATCAGAAAGATCTGAGAGGATGTCCAGTTATCAGTGACCACAACTGGGGATGTCACCTAGTAATGAAGAGGGAAGAAATTGCTAACATTTAAGATAAGTGACTGTCAAAATAAGATTAAAATAGTCTCTCTTCCAATAATAACAAAGAGGGATTATAGCACCAACCTGTTCTTTTCTTATATCTGCTAATTACTCAAAGACACAAAGGAGATCAGCAAAGTGATTTTTCTGTCACTGTACTGCTTGACAAAACCTCTCAATTATCCCCCATTGTTTAGAATTAATGTCATTTTTCTCCACACAATGCATAGAGTTAAAAGATTTTTTTATTGGTATAATTTCTACTACCATGAAACTGAAACAAAGCCAGCAGATTTTTACATAATTATACTCTCAGTGCTTAGAATGCCCATTTCTGAGTTGTTAAAGAGATATTATGTATTAAAAATAAAATTAAATATACTGAAGAAGATCCTTGTGAGTAGAAACATGTTTTGCCACATCCACCTTTAAGTAAACTAGGAGATTGCTTCTGTGTTGACATTCCTATTTTAAGCTATTTTACACAATTGCTTTATTTAGAGGCACTATACATGTACACCCAGGGTCTGCACAATTATGTTTCCAAACTCATCCTAGAAAAAGTGCTACATACCTCATTGCTGACTATCACTATCCTTAGCTTTGAAGTACTCCCCTTGGAAAGCTATGCACTGATGCCAGAGCCTAGTCTGCCCTTCAAAACAATTTTGTAACTCTATTCTGGGATAGTCATCAGAGCTAGCAATGTATTACGTATTATGCTTGATGTCTTGAATGTCATCAAAATGTTTTTCTTTCAAGATTTCCTTTGTCTTTAGGTAAACAAAAAAGTCACTGGAGAACAGATCAGTTAATTAGGGAGAGTGTTCCAAGACAGTTATGTCTTGACTAGCTAAAACTTCCCTCACTGATAGTGCTGTGTAACCTGGTGCATTGTTGTGATGCAAGAGCCACACCTTTCTCATGCCAAGAATTTCAGTTAAGATTTTCCTATTTCTCTGGTGATGTTTACTTGGTTTATTTTGTGTCTCACAGTCAGCCAATAATTTTGATGCACAATTTGATACATTTTTGTGATTTTTTTGTCACTTCTCCACATTACTGGTTGCCCTGAACTCTCTCCATTACTGATATTTTCTTCCCCTTCAGAAAAACGTTAATCCATTTGAACACTACCCTTTTCTTCATGGCATCATCCCCATAAACTTGGATTAACATGTTCTGATTTCACGTCCACTTTTGCCAAGTTTAACAAGAAATTTAATGTTTCTTCATAGCGCTAGTTCAAGCTCTGACATTCCTGCAATAGCACACAAAAACACACAACAATAATGAACACCTCTCAGCAAGACACTGCCACCATTGACACAAACACACCTCCGAGGCACTGCTCTCCTCGGGTTAGGAAACCTTACCTAGCTGTTCGTACAGTGCCACCCATGTAAGCACAACTTGGCACATTCGTAACCATATCCTAGAAAAAGTGCTATATGCTTCTTTGTTGAATATCACTACACTCCCCTTCAAAGTATTCCCCTTGGCCATCTGATAATGCTAGTGTTATTCAGTAATGAGGTATGTAGCACTTTTTCTAGAATGAGTTCCTGAACTTGTCAAACCTCACTATATAACTCTTCTTCCTCAAAAACATTCTTCCAGAGAAATTACAAATTATGTCTAACTGGTAACTCTTCTAAGCTCAGCATTCAACATACGGAGCTGATAAAATTCTTTAGTGAGTAAATAAATAAACCATTAAAATAAAAAGAGATGTAAATGCTCCACAGAGAGCCAGTACACTAATAGACTAGTCATCAGTAGGGACTGAGAACAGACAGAGAATGATAATATGGATACTCGGCCTCTCTATACACAAGTTATAAGGTTTGTAAGTACTTATTAAACCCCAATTTTGTGTGTAGAACTGTGCTAAGGTTTTTGGAGAGTAGGAAGTATCCTACTTCCCATCTTCATTTTTCTCCAGGCCATTTATCATTATTACTACCATATATACTATACATTGTATTTCTTTATTTAGTTTTCCTTTAGTACAGTACAGATCCTTCAAAGTAAATTGGGTCTCCTAAAAGTGATGTGTTTGAAATCCTAACCCAGGATGTCAGAATGCAAACTTATTAGAAACAGGGTCTTTATAGAGTCAATTAAATTCAAAGGAGGTGATTAGGGATCAGGCAGGGTGGCTTACTCTGAGAGGCTGAGGTGGGTGGATCTCTTGAGCTTAGGAGTTTGAGACCTGCCTGAGCACAAGCAAGACCACCATCTCTACTAAAAAGGGAAAAACTAGATGGGTATAGTGACACATGCCTATTGTCCCAGCTACTTGGGAGGCTGAGGCAAAAAGGATTGCTCAAGTCCAAGAGTTTGAAGTTGCTGTGAGCTATGATATCATGACACTCTACCCAGGGTGACAGAGTGAGATTCCATCTCAAAAAAGAAAAAAAAACCAGAGATCATTAGGGTGAGTTCTAATCCTATAACTGATATCCTTATTGATGCAGGAAAATGAGGCCCAGTCGAGAGAACAAACACCCAAACACTGTGTTTAAAAGAGGAAGGGCTTTATTCTAGTCAGCAGAGTGATGGCAGACCCAGAGTCCCAAAATAATCATGCTCCCCAACTGGTTCTGTCTTTTCATTTTTATCTCCAGTCAAAAAGTTCCAGCCCACAGGTACCATTCTCATTGGTCAGTTTGAATCAAGCTGAAAAACCATGGGCTTTTGCAGAGTGGAAGTAAAGGTTAGTTTCCAGGACTCAGGAAGTTAAGATTCTACAGATTCCTAAGAGCTGAGTCACCATGGGGAGGACCTTTCAGTTATGTCCTTGGGGTCTCCTTGAGCAGACCTCTGTTCCCTTAGACTTTACTTTTTCTGTGTATCCTCTGTCACTTATCAGAGGGAGAAATTTAGGCAGAGAGACACTCAGAGAGGAAAAACAGAAAAGGAAGTGAGGACAGAGGGAGAATGCTGTAGGTAGACACAGGACTAGATCCATTTGTAAGATAAGGAATGGCAGATTCCTGGCAATCCACAAGAAGCTAAGACAAAGCAGGGAAGATTCCCCTGCAGGTTTCAGAGGGAGCCTGGCCCTGCCCACATGTTGACTTCAAGCCACCCAGCTGGTGTTGTGGCTTTCAGCAGTGCTGGAAAAGCACTACACTCCCTTGGCTCTTCCTCTCTGAGTCCACACTGGCCCACCTTTCATAACATTCAGTAATTTGCCTTCAAGCTCTTTCTAGCCACTGGAATCCAACTTTGGGGGGGCGGGGGACTAAGAATTAATGTGGCCCCTCCCTGTGATCAGCCTACCTCCTCTATCCTGGGGTGGGGAGAATGGGCAGCAGGTACTGCTGAGGAAGGTCTCTGCAGTTTCCCAGGGCTCCCCAACAAGACAAAGCTCTGATTGCCTGCAGTATTTAAACTGCTGGAAAACATACCCCCTACTGACTCCTCTTTCTGCTATCCCATTCCTCCACTGGTGTTTCCTGACACCTCCTCTCCAACAAACTGCTTGCAGAGAGCCCATGTGTCCAGGTCTGTTTCTGGGGGAGCCTAGACTAAGACAAGGCATTTCTGTGGTGTACTGCACATTCTCAGGGCTGAGAACAGGTGCCTAGCAACGATGAATGTTGCATATATATTTGTGGACGAAAGAATTAGTGAAGCAGAACAGTCATTTCTTGTGCTAAAAGATTCTACAAGCCACCGGTGAAATCCAGAGTTAGAGAGTAAATGCAGATGGCTAGTGGAAGACAGCAGAGCATGAGAGGCCAAGGTAGAGTTTGAAGTTTTGAGCTAAAGAGAAGCACATGCAGGATCCTGTGGTCAGAAGGAGAGACATTGTAGGCTCTCAAGACTTCTTTAAAGGGCAGCAGTCTTCCACCAGAAAGCACGTGCCACGCATTTTTAGTGAACGAGATTTTTGCTCATCATTCAAAACCAATAGATACTCTACAGTGCAAGAGACCAGTCCTAAAGCAATATTATAATTGTCACAAAAAGCACAAAGCTTGCCTGTCCTGAGTTCAACAGCCATTCACTGGCTGAACCAAGGACAGAACTTAGTATTATTTCTAGAGAAAACTTGATTTGATTCCGTTTGATTCAAATCAATGTGCACTCATCAAATGTGCGTAAATTTTTAAGCACTAATTAGGTGGTATAAAATTAAAAGATGCCTACTTACTGTGGAATTAGGGGAGCAGATGAAAATCTATTGAGATAATTTAGAATGAACATTTTTTAAAATACACCACTGTTATTACTACTATTGATTTCTGTCTCCTTCTCTAACATTCCCCTATGAAAACCAGTGCTCTATTGGCCGGTATCCTGCTCAGAGTTTATGGGAATTATCTCATTTTACTTCCACAGTGACTCTGAGATAGGAATTCTCTTTTCTAGATGACAATGAAGAACTAAATTAAAAACAGCAGACTGAGATTCAAACTCAGTTCTGTTTGATTCCAATGCATCCCCTATGCGCAAAAATGTTCAGTATTGTATGTAGTATGAATGTTTTCTTAATCATTTTATCATTTCCAGTTATTCTATTCAAGAAGCTAGGCTAGGACCTTGAAAGCTGTGTTATTTTGTCTATTAGTGCAAGAGAATTCATGGGTCTGCAGTTCAGCATATATTAGAAAAAGAAAAACACGAACTACTATATATATATATATATTATTTTTTTTTTTGAGACAGAGCCTCAAGCTATCCCCCTGGGTAGAGTGCCATGCCATCACAGCTCACAGCAACCTCCAACTCCTGGGCTCAAGTGAGTCTCCTGCCTCAGCTTCCCGAGTAACTGGGACCACAGGCACCCGCCACCATGCATGGCTATTTTTTGGTTGCAGCCGTCATTGTTTGGTGGGCCTGGGCTGGATTCGAACCACAGGCACCGAGCCAGACTACTTATTTTAGAGATGGCCTCCTCCATTATCATAACACACTTGCTCATCTTGCAATGTGACAATGACACTCCTGACACTCTTCTGTTGAGAGTTAGAGTCTACATCTTCTCCCTAGGTAATAGAAATATGGTTTTGCCCCCCATCAGCCTTTGGGACATGCAGTTTGAGAACACTGAGCAGATAGCTAACAAGTTTGACCACACTGACGTTCCAGCATGGAGGCAGCTATGTTGAGATTTCCTGTAGACTGCTATGCCCAAAGAACTCCAGTCTGGCCAGCCCCAAGCATTTTGGTCCTCCCAGCATCAAGTCCAGATATATCAAGGAGTGGGGATTAAGATTATTCCAGCCAGCAGCCCTCTTTCCAGTGAGACAAGCCCTTCCTCACTGAGCTCTGCCCACAATGATAATTTGTTACTAACTACCTCCTCTGTTCCTTTAAGCCGCTATATTTTAGG
The DNA here is from genome assembly GCA_963574575.1 of Galagoides demidoff. Taxonomy (NCBI): domain Eukaryota; kingdom Metazoa; phylum Chordata; class Mammalia; order Primates; family Galagidae; genus Galagoides; species Galagoides demidoff. Next base: position 6,742 of record CAUYQV010019610.1, on the reverse strand, counting down.
GTATGCAGACATGGTACTAGGAACAGAAAACAAAGATACATAACAAAGATAAAGGTAACTGAATTCAAATGAATTATCCCTCTTTATTTATGTTTTGCGGAAATACATTTAAGAAGGATGTCAAGATCAGTTTATTGTAGTTATCTGTCTTTTCTTTGTTCATGGTATGACTTAAATCCTGGAAGTCTACCTTCAATCAGGACCTTTCAACCCAGTCTCCAAGGAACATTCTCCTCCAAGTTACTGAATCTTACAGACTTTGATCAATTCTGAGGTAGATGGCAATGTCTCAGGTCAAAAATGAAATCTATTTCTTAGCTCTGCAAAAAAAGTTCCTGGTCTCTAGAAACAGATATAGCTGTTTGGAGATAACGCTCTTATCCCCTGGTTTTGGGAGGACTTCATGTCAAGACTTAGGGTGATTCACCTTTGAGATTAATAACATGACAATACAATGCGTGTAAGAGCTAACCAAAATGCAGCCATGAGTACTTCCCGGTTGGAAAAGGGGTAGTTTCTCTGTCCAATTCACAGACTGTCATTTTTACCCTTTCGTACTGCTTAACTCAACAATGGATGCCACCTTTCTATCTGTTTAATCAATAAAATATGTAAGCTGGAACCTTGTTCACATATCCCATTTTCTATTTAAGAGAAAAACCCTAAGGTTGCTAGTGAGCTTAACTATGTATGTTAACAACATTAAAATATCAGGAGAAATGTCCTGTGTGCATTATTAGACTATTTAAGATCCATTTAGACATTGGTGACATTAATGAGAAATATTATAGTTCCACAGTCATTAAGCCATAAAATTCTTCAGTTCATTTCTTCTCTTCTCTTCTCCATCCTGCCTCCCTACTGAGGAAGGGGAAAGACGGAACTGTCTCCCATGAGCTCATCTCTGGCATAGTCACTGACTGTTACTCACTTTACCCAGGCCCTGCTGGTCCCCTGTGCTGCCCTCCAATACATGGAGAATGTGTTGGCTCCATGACCTGCTCTGCTCTCAGCTAGGAAATCCTCTTGGTTTGCTTTCTCTCTTTTGAGTTCTCTGTCTGCAAAGATCTTTCTGTTGAATAGGAAAGACCATGGGTGTGTGGGCTACTATTCATCCTGGTAGCAGGGAATATTGGTTACATACTTTGGGGTTCTTCAAAACCAAGGTATTTGAGTACATTCAGAAGAGGACTTCAGGAAATATTAGTGAGCCAAGGAAGAGAAGTAAGCAGTTACCACTGTGGGTAACTGGGGCTTACTCCTACCTGGGAACTCTGGGCAAGCAGTTATCCCACAGGAGGGGTAAGGACCCTGGAGTGTTTATTCACCATAGGTTGAGGGCTACTCCTAGCCTTTCCACCCAGGCTGAGTAACCTCTGGAAACCACAAAAAGCTTCAGACAAAGAGAAGAGATTGCTGGCACAGAAGTCAAGCCAGTGTACAGAGAAATGCCAAGTGTCTCATGGGCAGGACACAACAGCATCTGCCAGTGTGCCGCTGGGAACTATTTTAAAAGTATTGTGCCATTTTGAAGGACTAGAGGTTATGTATATTCAGTAGGAAAAGTCAAGGATTCCTGGAAGACCTGTCATTTGATCTGACTCTTAGTAGAAACTCTTTCTGTCAGTAACCATAGTACCAGGAGGCAAAGAGTCTAGGAAATGGCTTTCTGGATGGAACAGCAACAAAGGTAAGTCTCATCAAGGCTGTGAGAAAGGAGAGTGCTCCAAAGACACGTGGGAAGAGCTGCTCGCCACTAGCAGAAATGGCAACCTGTCGATACTTTTATTTTAAAAGATGCTAAAAGTCTTAAGGATGTTAATTAGGCAAAAATAACAAAAGTAAAGGAAACAAAATGAGGGGGGAAACATGAAGAGATATTTCCCCAACAAAGGATATACAAATGGCAAATAATCATAGCTATCAGGGAAATGCAAATTAAGACCATGATGACATACTAAGCTACATACTTATTAGAACAACGAAAATTAAAAAATAATGATAATACATAATGCTGGCATAGATGTGGAAACTGGATTTCTCATACATTGCTGGTGGGAATGAAATAGTGTACAGTCACTCTGAACAAATACTTGGTTAATTTCTTTTAAAAAAAAACTAAACAAAACTAAAGACATATTTAGTGTGCAAACCAGCAATTGCATTACTGGGCACTTATCCCAGAGAAATGAAAATGTATGTCTGCACAAAAACAAGTAATTGATTGTTCATAGCAGTTGTCCAAAAATCAGAAGCAATCAAAATCCCTCCACAGGTAAATAGTCAAACAAACTACGGCACCTCATACTGTGGAATATTCCTCAGCAATAAAAAGGAGTGAACTATTAACACCACCTTGACCGATTCTCAAAGGGATTATACCAAGGAAAAAAAAAGTTCCAGGTCGTATAATTCCATTTATATAACATTCTCAGAAAGGCAAAATTATAGAGATGGAAAACAGATTAGTGGCTACCAGGGGAATTAGGAATAGTAGGAAGGGGGGGTTAAGTATGACTATAAAAGTATAGTGCAAGGGAGATCTTTTTGGTAGCATAATAGGTATCTGTGAGGTGGCCCTTATGGGTAAGTACGCATATGATTAAAATGACATAGAACATGAACATTGTACCAACGCCCATTTCCTGGTTTTGCCTTGGCAATATAATTACAAAATGCAACCACCCAGAAAAACTGGGTGAAGTCTAAAGGGGACCTCCCTGTGCCATCCTGCAACATGCTGTGAATTTATAATTATTTCCAAATAAAAGGTTTTATAAAAATACTAAGGATCATCAGCCAGTGCACCAAATCAGACCCAGAAGTGCGCAGCCCTGCTTGAACATGAGTGCAACCTTTCTGCTCTTAGGACTGAATAGAAAGGAAGTTTCCAAAAGTACATGTGGGAAGTATAGAGGCTGCTGAATCTTCACAAAGATCCATGAGCAGCACCCGGATCAAGAAACAGAATCTTACTTAATCTTTTCCTGCCACTATCCCTCATGCCCATGATGAGGGTTATTACCACCCTTATTTCTAAGAGCATAGATTTTAAGTTTTGTGTATTTTTGTATTTTTCATCAATGAATCAATTTTCTAAGGAGCATATCAGTTCTTATGAATGTAACTATTACATTTATGTATAAAACAGTGAATCTTCCTTTTCGTCTTAACTTACATCACACACACACACACAAAAAAAAAACTCGAGGTGCCTGCTCCAAGATTAGGTATGGAGTGATTCATTGGCACTCAATGATGTAAAAGCCATTTGCATCGTCAAATGTTACCTAAATACCTCCCATGTGGTGGAGGAAGGAGGAGAAGAGAATTCTGTGATGCTGCTGGTTTCTAGAAATGACTTTCAAATCAGAGAAATTCTGCTTTTTGAGATAATTGTGTGTGAAGTACGGTTATTTGTGCCTTAGCTTTTTCAGTTCAGTGATGGGAAGTGAATCACCCACAATGTTTTGATTGTCTAAACAAGATCCAATTTCAAACTCATCTGGGTAATGTGTGTATTCTAGACGCAGACATAATTTCTTTTTGAGAAGTGACTACTAATGGAAGTTTCTCACAATGACAGAAGGGAATGCTTGATGTGTCTCTTCAAAGGAAATGGAGGTTAGTGGTGTGTGTGGTACCTTGTGTGACCCAGTGACCCTCCATGAGGTGTCTGTTAGCTTTACCAGGGTCCAGGTGTAACTCACTGAGATGAAAGGCCCTAGAGCAGCAGTTTTCAACCTGTGGGTTGTTACCCCATTGGGGGTCAAACGACCCTTTCACAGGGATTGCCTAAGACCATCCTGCATATCAGATATTTACATTATGATTCATAACAATAGAAAAACTATAGTTATGAAGTTGCAACAAAAATAATTTTATGGTTGGGGGTCACCACAACATGAGGAACTGTATTGAAGGGTGGCAGGATTAGGAAGGTTGAAAACCACTGCCCTAGAGGGATCCTCACTGGCCTAATGGCTGTTGCTGTTTAGCAGAAAAGATTCCTTTCTTTGGAGCAAATATTAAATAAGGAGAGTGCAGAAGACCACATGACTGTGAAACATTTCCAAACACACTGGAGATTTTCACAAAGAATCCTATATCTTGTTGATATATGCAAACAGAGATGGTTGAAATGGGATGGAGGGTTTAGATGGTTTTTTCTGTCATAGCCTATAACGAGAGATACGTATCATATTCCCTACTCCCTTCCATTTGTTTTACAGGAATAAAGAATAACCGGAAATGGTGCTCAAGGTATCCCATATGGTATAATACGTGTATCAGGGAGATAAGCTTCCAGTTTAACCCTGCTGACAAAATCAAAACATCTTTAATGAATCATTTCTTCTCCCTTTTCCCCATAGAATCCTGTTATAAATAAACACAATTGTATACAACGGCTGGAAAAGAAAACCACAATATCAACTTTACCAAGAGAAGATACCTGGAAAAAGTGATGTCTAAGGGAACAGAGGTCTTCTCCAGGAGACCCCCAGGGTACACCTGGAAGGTCCTCCCTGCGATAACTCACTCTTAGGCATTTGTAGAAACTTAAGTTTCTGGGACCTGAAAACTAAAGGTTGCTGCTACTTCTATAAAAGCAGGAGCTGGCTTCTCATTCAAACTGACCAATGAGAAAGGTACCTGTGGGCCGAACTTTTTGGCTGGGGATGAAAAGGAGAGAACTGAGCCAATCAGGGAAGGTGGCAGTTTTGGGACTCTGGGTCTGCCCTCACTCTGCCAGCTGAAATAAAGGCCTTCCCCTTTTAAACATGTTTGGGTGTTCATTCTCTCCATTGGGTCACGTCTTTTTTGGTGCAACATTACACTTCAATTTCAATTTTTAGATTAATTAAATGTTATACATTTAAAATTTTTGAATTTTATAAAGCTAAATGTTGATGTGACATATAAAATAATCAGCATTTCCCTTTTTGTTTGATTTTAAAAGCCTCTTTTAAAATCTATAATAGCTTCATGTATTTCATTCCTCATCCGGAATATAATTTGGGGCACTCTCCTCCCTCGCCATGTTGAAGAATCACTGTTTACCTTTGAGTGAGGTGTCCTAGCAGTTGACAAACCTAGATGCCTGCCTTTGTATTGTTCTTTTGGAATTTCCTTTGGTATTTTAAATGAAGTTGAATGCAAATAAGTGAAGGGAAATAGTATAGTAAGGGATTAATTGATACTAAACTTTCCTCATTGTCAAGTAGATTGTCAGGATTGCACAAAAACCTCCTACAGCACAAAGAAAAATAATCCTGCAGAATACAGGAAAATCCTGCAGTTTTTTTCTTTTCTTCCCATTTCTTATCAAGGGAAAAAAATCTATTTTCAAAAAAAGAGAAAGAAAAAATCAATGTCAATTCTGCTTTTTACTGTTGTACTTTAATTGGAGCCGTAGTAAAAAATGATTGGGCCTTTTAGGACCATTAATTCCATTTCCACGTACATATTGTATATTGTATTAGCCACCTCCTAAATTTCAATAAAAAATGATAGTCAATGGGATGGATATAGGTGATTGAAAAGGTTTTCCAGTTGAGGAAACACAGTGACAGTTGTTACTATGATTACTATTAATACGTGTAATTACTTTATGAGGGGAAAAAATATCGTACACCTTCTCCAAGTTCAATACCTGCTTTCCCCTAAAAGATCTCCTAGGACAATTAGGCTCCCTCTAAGGAGGAAGCACCCTACTCAAACAATCCTATAAAACCTAACACACTTTCAGGATTCACTTCCAATTAAAATATAGAAATAGGAATTCCAAATGAATTATTGATTTGCATCACAAAAGATGCCAATGGTTCAGTTTTGCTTCTGTCCCATGGATTTGAAGAATATATATATTGTTCCTATATTTCCAGTCCAGTTAAACATATTTGAATTTCATAAGCACTTTAAAGGCTGATATTTTTGTTTCATTAAATATTTGTTCAAAATATACTTTCTAACGTTTTCACATTTTTAGAAGCATCTGAAGAAAGTTTTATGTTAATTTAGCCATTGTTGAAAAGTATGTGTATACGAGTGAGAGAGAGAAAGTTTTTGTGTATGAAAATTTTGTAAGGGAAAACTAGTGTATTTTTAAGAGAATGTCAGGGATAGGCCTCAGGGCACCATCTCAAAGGATTGTGGTTTCAAAAGCTTCATTTTCATCCATTAGATCTTATAGCTTATTTACACTACTTAAGAACATTTTTCTTTCCTGTAAGAACAAAAGAACCACCACCACAATAAAAATAGCTGGATCCAGTGATGGTTTTTCTTGTGTTCTAAAGAAGAAAGCTGTAGCCACCACAGGCCACTTGAAAGACTACCAGGCTTTATACAAAACTACTGCATTTGGAGTTTTCTTGAAAGAGTTGTTAATGTTTTGGGTAACTTTCTAACTTTCCTTTTCCACTTTCCTGCATTTTGCCCTTTATTATTGGACTAGTCTACTTAGTGACATGAAAGGAAATCAAAGCCATGAGCTTTGTGACACTCAGCTTAGTTTAAAATAGCTCTTCCACTTTTAAACTGGACTTACAGGTTTACCTTATTCTTGACAAGGTTTTGCAAACATTCTTGCAAAGTGAATTTTTTTTTTTTTTTTTTGAGACGGAGCCTCAAGCTGTCCCCCTGGGTAGAGTGCCATGGCATCACAGCTCACAGCAACCTCCAACTCCTGGGCTCAAGCGAGTCTCCTGCCTCAGCCTCCCAAGTAGCTGGGACCACAGGC
>CAUYQV010019608.1:0-15306 GCA_963574575.1 Galagoides demidoff | reverse complement strand
TTAATTCTGCTCTAATTTTGGTTATTTCTTTTCTTCTGCTAGGTTTTGGGTTGGAGTGTTCTTCCTTTTCCAGTTGCTTAAGGTGTCCCATTAAGTTGTTAACTTCTTCTCTTTCCGTTTTTTTGAGGAAGGCTTGCAGTGTGATAAATTTCCCTCTTAGGACTGCCTTTGCGGTATCCCAGAGGTTCTGATAACTTGTCTCTTCATTGTTGTTTAATTCCAAGAATTTGGTAATGTCCTTCTTGATCTCGTCTTTGACCCAAGTGTCATTGAGCATAAGGTTATTTAGCTTCCATGATTTTGTTTGAGTCTGCACGTTCCTGTTGTTTCTGAGTTCAACTTTTATTCCATGGTGGTCTGAGAAGATGCAAGGGATGATTTCTGTTCTTTTAAATTTGCTGAGGTTAGACTTGTGACCTAGGATGTGGTCTATTTCGGAGTATGTTCCATGGGCTGATGAATAAAATGTGTACTCAGTTTTATTAGGGTGAAATGTTCTATAGATGTCCGTTAAGTCCAGATGCTGAATGATTAGGTTTAAATCTAGAATTTCTTTGCTAAGCTTCTTGTTGGATGATCTGTCCAGCACTGCCAAAGGGGTATTAAAATCTCTGACTATGATGGAGCTGGGAGTAATCAGGTTGCTCATGTCTGTTAGAGTGTCTCTTAAAAATTGAGATGCATTCTGATTGGGTGCATAAATATTGATAATTGAAATCTCCTCATATTGAGTACTACCCTTAACAAATATAAAGTAACCATCATTGTCCTTGCTCACTTTTCTTGGTTTAAAACCTATTGTATCTGCAAATAATATTGCAATACCTGCTTTTTTCTGCTTTCCATTAGCCTGGAATATAGAAGACCATCCCTTCATCCTGAGTCTATGCTTGTCTTTTAAAATAAGGTGAGTTTCTTGGACACAACAGATATCTAGTTGTGAGATATCTGTGAGTTTTTGTATCCAATCAGCCAGCCTGTGCCTCTTTAGAGGGCAGTTTAAGCCATTTGCATTGATTGAGACTATTGATAATCCTGGCATAATGCAGGGTATCGAGTTTTTTGAAGGTTCATTGGACATCTTTGATCCTTTTGTCGCTGTGGAGATTGGAATTTGGTCAAAATTTTCTGGGTGGGTTTATTTATGTGGTGGAGGATTGCATTGGTCCTTATGGAGGATAGGCTTGAGGATATCCTGGAGGGCTGGTTTAGTAATGGCAAATTTCTTCAACATGTGAATATCATTAAAGTATTTAATTTCTCCATCATAAATGAAGCTCAGTTTAGCTGGATAGAGGATTCTGGGTTGAAAGTCGTTTTGTTTTAGGAGGTTGAAGGTTGATGACCACCCTCTTCTAGCCTGAAAGCTTTCAGAAGAGAGATCTGCAGTCATTCTAATATTCTTCCCCTTGTAAGTTAATGTTTTCTTGCATCTAGCTGCTTTTAGGATTTTCTCTTTCATGTTAACTTTAGTGAAGTTGATTATGATATGCTGGGGGATGTCTCGTTCAGGTTGAGTCATGCTGGGTTTCTGAAGCTGTCTGCTATCAGAATTTCAGGATCCCTTGGCATGTCTGGAAAGTTCTCTTTCATGATTTCATTAAGGAGAGCCTCTGTGTTTTGTGAAGCACCTTCATCACCTTCAGGGATTCCTATGAGGCAAATATTCATTTTCTTTGAATTATCCAAGATCTCTCTGAGTGAGAGATCTGTTTTTGCTCTCCATTTGTCATAATCTTTGGAAGTCTGGGTGCATTCAAAGTCTTTGTCTTCAGTGTGGAGATCCTATCTTCTGCCTGGTCCATCCTCTGACAGAGGGATTCAATGTACTCTTCAAATCTGCAACCTCTTGTTTCAGTGTATCATAATCCTTGATCATTTTACCTTTGAAATCATTGAATTCCTGGGACAGCTTTTGAATGATTTGAAATTCTAGCTCCCTCTTTTCCTCCAACCTGTTGATCTTATTCGCTATCCAGATTCTGAACTCAATTTCTAACATGTCAGATATCTGTTTATGTAGTGGGTCTTCAATTGTGTCTGCCCCATCCTTCTTTGGGGGGGGGGGGTAATCTACTCTGGTTATTCTGGTTGCCAGAGTTTTTCTGCTGATTCCACCCCATGTTGAATTTGCACCTTTCGGAAACCATCCCTAAAACTGTTCTGCCAGTGGCTTCTTCTAGTTTTCTCCTGGGCACAACTCAGCAAGGCCCCATGAGGCGGGGCCAGCAGGCGGGGTGATGCAGCCCACCCCTGCAGGAGTCAGTGTGGATCTCAGGCCACGTGCCCCAGCAGAAGTCAGTTGTCCTCACTGGGCACCAAAGCCCCGGAGGCAGGCGCGGCTGGCAGGATGATGCGACCCTCCCCCGCAGGAGCTGCTGGCAACTGCAAGCTGGCAAGACCCCAGGAAGTGGGCGCGCAGCTCCGCAACCCACCCTAGCAGAAGTCAGTTGCCCTCATGGGCTGCCAAAACCCCGGGGGTGGGCACACAGCTGACGGGACAGCGCAACCCTCTCCGGCAGGAGCTGGTGGTGATCCCGGGTTGGGAGGCCCTGGGGGGAAGGGGGCTGTACAACCTGCCCCAGCAGAGGTCAGTTGCCCTCACAGGCATCAAAGCCCTGTAGGTGGGCCTGCAGCTGGCAGGATGGCATGACCCTCCCTGGCAGGAGCTGCTGGCGACTACTGGCCAACCAGCAGCCAAAGCCCTGGAGGCAGGAGGGACAGTGCGACCCTCCCTGGCAGGAGTTGATGGTGACTGCAGGCCAGCAAGGCTCTGGGAGGCCGCTGCACGGCTACATGATCCGCCCCAGCAGAAATCAATTGCTGTCAAGGGCCACCAAAGCCCGGGAGGCGGGTGCGTGGCAGGGCGTGTAGCCCTCCCTGTCCTGTGTCAATCCCAGTCACTGGTGCCAAGGTCCCAGGAAGTGCACATAGCAGCCGGGGAGACAGCTGAGTGCAGAATGCACTGACTGAGGAGGATTCGTCTGCACGCAGAAAGCCTGGATCAAGTAGTTCTCCTGGTGAAGGACTGGGATGGGGGCTTGGTCTTGCAAGGGTGGGTGGATGCTGTTCTTGGGTCTCCTCTCACTATCTCTGCTGGCAAGGGGAGGGAGGGTGGACTGGAAACTCAAAATGGCAGTGCAAATGCCAGTTCCACTTTTCTGTTCCGTGTCTCAGCCGGGTTCCTCCAGGGTAGTAAACTTCCCTGTCAGCAGCTCTCACTCGTGGAGTGAGAGAATAGGTCCTCAGTTTATTGGTGGCCTGTAGGAGACTCAGAGGAGCAGTTGAAGAGGAAACAATGGAAAAGCACACCTTTCTTGGGGGAGGGGATGGGTGCTATTCCTTTGGGGTGATTTATGTACCTGTGGATTGTCCTCTAGGAGTCTCTGCCTGTCTCAGAAGAGGTGTCCTGCCGATATCACTCTTCTCTCTCAGCTGGGGTCCCAGTTTTCGATTTTGTTGGGGGTTTCTCTGGACTTTATCCTTTCCTCTGGACAGGAGCTTCTGTCAGAGGCTGGTGCCTGTCAGCCATCTTGACCACTCCCCTACTTTTTGGCTTTTATGGCTAATGCTGTTATCACCATTTACATGCAAGTTTTTGTGTAGAAATGTTCTTTCAGTGCTCTTGGGTACATACCTAGCAGTATATTGCTAGGTCATATGGTAACTGTATGTTTAACATTTAGAGGATCTGCCAAACTGGAGCTGTACCACTTTACATTCTAATCAACAATGTATGAAGGTTATTTCTTCATATTCTTACCAACACTCATTACTGTCTGTCTTCTTTATTTTAATTATCCTAGTGAGTAAGATGTGGTTTTTATTTGTATTACCCTAATAACTAATGATATCCAGCATTATCCCTGTGTTTTGTTAGCCATTTATGTATTTCTTTGAAAAAATATTCCAATTCTTTGCCCATTTTTAAATTGGCTTTTCTCTTTTACTGTTCAGCTATAAGAGTACATTATATATTCTAGATATAAATTCCTTACCAGATATATGATTTGCAAATATTTTATCTTATTCTGTGGTTATCTTTTCACTTTTTTAATGGTGCTCTTTTAATTAAATATTGAATATGTTTAATTTTGATGAAGTCCAATTTATTTTTACTTTTGTTGCTTATACTTTTGGTGTCACATCTAAGAAACCATTGACTCATCCAAGGTCATGAAAATTTACTCTTTTGTTTCCTTCAGAGAGTTTTATTGTTTTCATATATATTTCATTGTGTTTTCATTGGTTCATTTCATCAAGTGTTTATAAAATAATGAAGCTACCAGCTAGGCCTGGTGGCTCATGCCTATAATCCTAGCATTCTGGGAGGCCAAGATAGATAAATTGCTCGAGCTCAGGAGTTTGAGACTCTCTACAAAAAATAGAAAACTACCCACTATGGTGGGTATCTGTAGTCCTAGCTACCTGGTAAGCAGAGGCAAGAAGATCACTTGAGCTCAAGATTTTGATTTTGAGGTTACTGTGAGCTATGATAACCCTGTCTCAAAATAATAATAATACAACCAATTGTGTAAATAAAATAAAGCTAAAAATTAATAACTTAACAGGCAAGGGAGATTTACCTTCAGAGATCATCTTCCAGAATAATATCCAAGTAGGGCTTTTATAGATTATTGGTTAAATTAGGAGATTGAGGTAAATGTGGACATATCTGATTAGGTCCAACAAGAATGGAGGAAATGCTGACTATCTCCAAGATACAAGCAAGCCTGGGGGTTTGGAGTTTATTTTTAACATGATCAGCATTTTGACTGTCTAGCTTAAAACCAATTTCTTCTGGTGTTCAGAGTCTGTGATATGATTTTAAACAACAAACTTTCTAAAATTTTCTGATATAACTTCAAAAAGTGTGGTTTTGATTACCTTAGTTGTGTCCTTGAGGCACTCCAGGTGAAGCAGTTTTACAGTCCTTCAATCTCCTCTATTGGTCCTTCCTTATTCAAGGATAAGGAGAGACCACAAAATTTAGTCTCTGCAATATCATTAAAGCTTATGTTCAATTTATGTTGGTATCAAGGTTAATTCTTATGGTTTATTTATCTGAATCATGTATTGAGATAGTAGCTGTGCAGAATTTGATGATCAGGCACCATATGATTATGAAATAAACAAAAGTGACTGTGAGTATTATTAGGCAGGATTGGAAGGTAGAGCAAGATATGAAGAATTTCTCCTACTCCAGAAAGCTCTCTCATGCCACTTTATTGTTTGTGCACCTCTAAGAATAACCAATATTTTAAATTCTATCTAGATTAGTTTGACCTAGTTTTGAGCTTTGTATAAATGGAATTATGCACTACGTTTTCTTTTGTGCCTGACTTTTTCAGTCAGCATTATGACTACAAGATTTCTCCATAATGTGGAATGTATTAGTAATATATTCTTTTCTGGCTTGGCGCCTGTGGCTCAAGTGGCACCATCCACATACACCTAAGGTGGCAGGTTCGAATCCAGCCTGGGCCCGCCAAAACAACAATGACAGCTGCAACCAAAAATAGCCAGGCATTGTGGCAGGCAACCGTGGTCCCAGCTAATTGGGAGGCTGAGGCCAGAGACTCGCTTGAGCCCGGGAGTTGGAGGTTGCTGTGAGCTGTAATGCCACAGCACTCTCCCTAGGGGGATAGCTTGAGACTCTGTCTCAAAAAAAAAAAAAATTATTCTTTTCCAAACCCTATGTAGTCTTCTGATGTATGAATATTCTATATTTTTCCATTTGGGACTTATTAAAAATAAGGCAGTGATGACCACTTTTGTGTAAGTCTTTTTTTGGACATAATCTTTCTTTTCTATTAGATGTACACCTAGGGATGGAATTGTTGCATCATAAAGTATATGTTTGTTAAGGTCTTTGTGGAAAAATATGTTAAGTACTGCTGCATTATTCCAAAGCAATTGTATTAATTTTCTCTTTCACCAGCAGTGTAAGGGAGTTCCTGCTTATTCCCACTCTCACTTAGTATTGTTAGTCTTTTAAATGTAATCCTTTATAATGAATGCACAATGATATGTCATTGAAGATTTGTTTGAATAAGTAAACATGTTGAGCACATTTTCATATGTTTACTTTATATCTTTTTTGTAAATTGTCTTTTCAAGTCTTTTTATCGAGTTTTTATTAGATTGACTTTTAAAATTAATTTCTATGAGCTTTTCTTTCCTTCTCTCTCTCTCTCTCTCTTTCTTTTTAAAGACACAGTCTCACTTTGTTGCCCCAGGCTAGAATGTTGTGGCATCAGCCTCATTCACAGCATCTTCAGACTCCAAGGTTTAAGTGGTCCTCCTGCCTCAGCCTCAGAGTAGCTAGGACTATAGGTGTTAACCAAAATGCAGAGCTAATTTTTCTGTATTTAGTAGAGACAGGGTTTTGCTCTTGCTCAGGCTGGTCTTGAACTCCTGAGCCCAAATGATCCTCCTGCCTCAGCCTCTGAGAGCCCTAGGGTTACAGGCATGAACCACCATGGCTGGCCAAATTCTGTGCATTTTTAATGTATTATGGATGAGTTGTTCATTAGAAATAAGACTTAAAAATATCTTCTCTCAGTTAGTGGCTTGTTGTTTTTACTCTCTTCATTATTTTTGATCAAAAATGATTAATTTTTATTTTTAAAAGTTCTTTATTATTAACCTTTTCTTTTATGGTTAGTACTTTTTGCTTTTTGTATTGTTTGAGAATTTTTGCCTATTCCAAAGTTATAAAGATATTCTCCTGTTTTCTTCTAGTAGATTGATTATTTAAGATTTCTTATATAGGTCAATGTAAAATCTCTAATTTTGTATATATTATGAAGTGAGGTTTATTTTTCCCTCATGTAGCTACCAGCAACTCTTCTGACCTCTTTCCTCAGCTTCCCACATACCTGGGACTATAGTTGCCCACCACAACAACTAACTGGTTTTAGAAATGGGGGTCTCACTCTTGCCCAGGATGGTCTCAAACTTAGGAGCTCAAACAATCCACCCACCTTGCCTCCCAGAGCGCTAGGATTACAGGTGTGAGCCACTGCGACTAGCCTGAAAGAGAAGGATTAAGAATGACACTTTTTGGACTAAGCAACACGAATAATGCTATTACCATTAACAAAGGTGAGGAAGGCTGAGGATGGGGTGGTTGTGTGAAGATTAGGAGCTCAGTTTAGGATGAGTTTAGTATAAGATACTTAACTGACATTGATCTGAACCTGATAGGAGGCAGTTAGGTATATAAGTTGAGGCTTCAGGAAAGAGAACCAGATGAGAGATTTAAACTTGGCAATCATCTAAATAAAGATGTATTTAAAATCCTAAAACTGGACGAGATCTTTAAAGATAATGAGAGAAGAAATCTAAAAAGCGAGTCCTAGGGCATTCCACATTTAGGGACCAGGAACAGGAGAATGAACCAGAAGAACCCAAGATAACTGAATGGGATTGAATGGGAGTATGGGGGAGGGACGAGTGGTGTGCAGAAATCAGCCTCTCGCCCTGAGCCAGGGGCTTTCACCGAAGCTCCATTCTGGGGAGGGGACTCTCTCTCTGGATCAGCGTCTGTTTAACTAAATGAATGGTGCTGTACTACTAGATTACTGACAGTCCCTCTCAATGAGGAGCCAAAGGACATGAGAGAACCATAAGACATCCAGTTTAGTTTATAACTAGTGACTCAGCAGCCTCTACTGATAACTGCCCTTGCCAACCGTGGGGTCATTTTCTCACTCTCTCCAACCAATCCAGATACCTGATTTGCTGGTATTAGAAAGAGAAATCACCACCAGAGGGAGCTAATCTCTTTTCCTCTAGATCTTGTAATCTAACAACCTTACTACGTCTTCACCTACTTCAGGGAACAGGTTCTATATTGATGTGGAGCTTGGAAAAGACTTTCTGGGGGGTTACTTATTTTCTAATTCAGGAGTATCACAACCTGACTTTCACCCCCTAGGTCAAATAACAAGTTTTTATAAGGAATGATATTAAAAGTTCTCTAATAGTAGTATATCATAATCAAAAGACTTCTGTTTATTTCCTAATAGGATTAGGAAGATACACTATAACTGGAAGTATTACTGATGATGTTTTCACATTATACTATGATCAATTGGGATTTGTACATAAACTGACTCCAGATAAATTTGAAGGTGGTGGATCACCTACAGCCTCTGAACAGTCTAGAAATATTTTTGGTCAGGTCAGTGATATGATGCATTAAAACAGTTTTCCTTATTTTAGAATAATGGGGAAAATAGAAAAGTATTTTCCTTGGGACAAACTCTTATTAATGCACTTTGCTCTATTTAACTAAGGAATAAACCTCTCGGCTCAGTGCCTGTGGCTCAAGTGGCTAAGGCACCAGCCACATACACCTGATCTGGTGGGTTTGAATCCAGCCCAGGCCCACCAAACAACAATTACAGCTGCAATCAAAAACTAGCTGGGCATTGTGGTGGGTGCCTGTAATCCCAGCTACTTGGGAGGCGGAGGCAGGAGAATTGCTTAAGCCCAGGAGTTGGAGGTTGCTATGAGCTGTGATGCTACAACACTCTACCCAAGGCATAGCTTGAGGCTCTGTCTCAAAAAAAAAAAAAAAGAATAAACCTCTAAAACCAAGGAACATCTCCAAATCTTCTAACAAATCCCACTCAGGGTTAAATAGCTTTGACTCCACCTAGGATATCTTCAGGCAAATATTTTCATAATAGAACACCACCAGATATTCTAAGCTAGATCCATTACTCCAAATGCAGCCCGAGATAGGGCTGATTCTTTTCTACCCAAGGTTTTCCCTGAAGAACATAAGCTCATATTACCTTTTTCTTTCATATTAAACCTGTCCCCCTACTCTTTTCTTTTTTCTAATGCCAACATAGAGTTATCTTCTTCACAGATGACACTAGATATAGTTTTTATAATAATTTTAATGTATGATATGCTACTTGTGAAGGTATATATGTCTGAGAATTTAGCATTGGGTACATAGTTATGAAAATGAATGCTCATTATCTGTTAGAAGAAAATCAAACAGTTTTTACTGATATTTAATAAAACCTGCCTTTTGACTTAAAGGAAACAGAACAAATAATAAGCCTTGTTTTAAAAGATCATCCCAGTTACCACACCAAAACTGTGGTTAAGAGGATGGTGTTTAGGCTTGGCGCCTGTAGAGCGGTTAGAACATCAGCCACATACACTGAGACAGGCAGGTTCGATCATGGATGGGACCTGCTAAACAACAATGACAACTGCAACAAAAAAATAATTGGGCATTGTGGTGGGCACCTGTAGTCCCAGCTACTTGGGAGACTGAGGCAAGAGAATTGCTTCAGCCTAAGAGTTTGAGGTTGCTGTAAGTTGTGATACCACAGCACTCTACTAAGGGCAACATAGTGAGACTTTGTCTTAAAACAAAACAAAACAAAAAGAGAAAGGATGGTATTTAAACTTTCCCTGTCTGAGATATGTGCAGAGAGTAAGTGTGGGAACTTCCACAGGAGAGTGATATGCCACCATGTGATTCTCTGTGTTATTTGTCTGAGTCTGAAATATGAATTCTTAATATATACAAAGTGAATGATATGAGCAGGAGGATAAGACTAACCACAAAAAAGTTAGTTCAATTTTTCACTAACTTCACAATGTATCAAAAATGTCTTAGTTCCCTTATGTGAAAGTTTAAATTATAAACATACAGAGATTTTTATACTCAGGGCAAGTTTGAGGAACTCACACTCAATAATATCATCTCTCTCTCCACAAACTGCATGCATCATTGCTGGATAAAAATAATCATGATCTCTTACTTTGTTCCAGACACTGTAATGAGCTCTCAATCATTATAATAACTCTTTATCCCAATTTTACCTATGAGAAAAATGAATTTGTGAATACTACAACAATCTTGATGTACATAAACTAGAAAATATAGAGGAAATGAACAAATTCCTGAAAACATAACCTCCCAATACTCAATCAAGATGAAATAGAACTCCCGAACAGACTAATAAAGACCAGTGGAGTAATAAAAAAAAAAACTTCCAACAAAAAACAGCCCCAGACCAAGTGGATTCACAGCAAAGTTCTATTAGAACTACAAAGAAGAGGTAGTACCCTGAAGAAACTATTCCATAACATTGAGAAAGAGGGAATTCAACTTATTCTACAAACCCAATACCACCAGATACCAAAGCCAGGAAAGAACACAACAAAAAAAGTAAATTACTGACCAATATCCTTTCATGAGTATAGATGCAATAATTCTCAATAAAATACTAACAAACTGAATTCAAAAACAAGCAAAAAAAATCCACCATGATGAAGTAAGTTTCATCTTAGGATGCAAGGGTGGTACTACACACATAAATCAAAAAATGGAATTCATCACATAAATAGAAGCAAAAATAAAGATCATGTGATCATCTCAATAGGTGCAAAAAAAGCATTTGACAAAATCCAGCATCTTTCATGATAAAAAAAAAAACCCTCAACAAATAAATATGTAAGGAAAAGATCTCAAAATTATAAAAGCCATAAATGACAAACTGACAGCATCATACTAAATGGGGAAAAGTTGAAAGCATTCCCTCTAAGAACTGAAACAAGACAAGGGTGCCCACTGTTACCACTTCTATTCAACATAGTAGTGAAAATTGTAGCCAGAGCAATCAGTCAAGAGAAAAACATAAAGAGTATCTAAATGGGGGAAAAGGAGGTTACACTATTGTTTTTTGCTGTTCATAAGATCTTATATATAAAAAAAATTATACAGACTCCACCAAGTGACTCCTAGTATTGATAAATAAGTTCAGCAAAATCTCAGGTTTTTTGGTTTTACTACAAATTAGTTGTAATCCTATATACCAATAACAGTCAAGATAAGATTTTAATGGAAGACTCAATACCATTCACAATAGCTACAAAGAAAATAAAATAGGAATATACTTAATCAGGGAGGTGAAATATCTCTACCAGGAGAACTATAAAACACTGAAGGAAGAAATCACAGATGGCACAAACAAATGTAAAAACATGGTTCAGTAGCATGTTCATGACTCGGTAGCATCAACAATGTTAAAATGTCCATACTGCACAAAGTGATCTACAGATTTAATACAGTCCTCATCAAATACCAATGTCATATAGAAAGAAATAATTCTCCACTTCATTTGGAACCAGAAAGGAGCCTAAATAGCCAAAGCAATCTTAAACAAAAAGAACAAATCTGGAGGCATGACAATACCTAACTTCAAACTATACTATAAGGCTATATAACCAAAACAGCATGGTATTGGTACAAAAACAGACACAGACTAATGGAACAGAGAGCCCACATATGAAAAACTATCTACCTACAGCCAACTGATCTTTAACAAAGCAAACAACATACACTGAGAAAATGAAGTTCTATTTAATAAATGTTGCTGTGAAAATTGGATAGCCACATCCTGAAGAAGAAAACAAAACCCTTTTCTGTCATCACTTACAAAAATTAATTCAAGACAGGCTGTTGCAGGTCCATGGTGATTCTGTAGCATGGGGCTAAGGAGAAAATGGTGGACTGAAGGAACCATTCGGGGAAAGGGAGAGGCAATGGCCTCTGGACAGAGCAGCAGCAGCAACAGCAGGAACAATAGGACTTATACCTCTGGGGATATTTTTGAAGGACACTTCCTGTCTCTCTGGGCAACTGGAGAAAGCCAGGCATCTTCTCCAGTGGCAGACACTGGTGGAATATATCTGGAATGGTAATACAGACCCCATGAGCAAAGGATATGCCTGAGGTGGTAAGGTCTGGGTGGAGCACAGCAGGACAGAGAATTGAAGATGCTTGCACAGAAACAGAATACTCCCAGGGCAGGGCTGCACCAGGACTGCTTAGTGAGCCTAAGAAACATCCGAACCTCAGGGGATCATAGTTGAGACAAAGGAAGTGGGAAACCAAAAGCTGAGTGTAATCTCTAACTGGGCCCACCCCAACACAGACTGCAGGGGAAATAAAAACACCAGCTCTGGGCAGAGGCATAGACCAGGGCTGAGTCTGTGAACTCAAACAGCACCTAGTCAACAGGAGAATATAGCCAGGACAGAATCACAAATTCTGCACAAATATAAGTGTCAGCAACATCAATCAGGGGCCGGGCTGGATCTGAGTGAACCGCCCCAGCTTCCATTAACCACCTGAGGTTGTCAGGCCTCAGTTTCCCCTGCTGGATGGTGGCAGAGTACAGAAGCCTGGCCGAGGAGACATGAGATCTCTTTGTGATTCAGGCAGGCTTAAACCCCTGGAGCATCTGCTCATTGGAGGGAACTGGGTCATTCCCTTGCAGTGTTACCAGGAACTGGGTGTGACAGAGGTGCAAGGTGGGGAAGGAGGCATCAACCTTCCCAGACTAATTCATTTGCTGGGTGGGTCCTTCTGACTCCACGGAACACCAGAATGAATCATACTTGAGCTTCCAACAGACTCCTGCTATCTAGTTGCCAGAGACCTTTTGAACTCCCTCACTTAAGACCAGGTGCTGACTGGGACAATTGATTTGGATCTCTTGGACTGGACCAATCACCTAAGGACTATCCAAAGTGGTACCCTGAGTGTGTGGTTATGGGAAGGTTTGATTTTCCTTTTCCAATTGTTGCCTTTGGGGGGCAGGGTGACTTAATTGCTGGTATTTTTTCACAGCTGAGATTTCAACCCAGAGTAACTAATTCACTAGGGTAGGACAGAGACCAGCTGAAAACAAGACAGAGTCCCTTAGCCCCACCACGCCAAGTCCCCAGTGTCTTAGGCCATAGCACTGAATGGGTCCTTGGCAAGCTCTAGGGGAAAAGTTAAAGACACCAGTCCCAGCTCTTGGGTAAAGGACTGGTTAATCACTACTCCAGGAGCCCCCCAACCCAACTTCACCTTATCTGCTCATCTAGCCAAATGGTGTAAAATAATCATGGGGTGTGATCAGTGGAAAAACTAACTCTGGTAACATGAATAACAAGAGTAGATTGTCCCCCCAAGTTGTGTTCACCATATTGTCCTCCCAAGGAACAATATAGTGAACACAACTGAAGATCCTATTCATAGATAAATGGTTGAGATGTCAGAAATCAAATTCAGAATTTGGATTGCAAATAAGATTAATAGAATGGAGGTAAAGTTGGAAATTCAAGGAGCAATTCAAAAGTTGTCTCAAGAATTCAATGAATTCAAAGACAAAAATCACCAAAGATTTTGACACACTGAGACAAGAATTTGCAGCCCTCAAAGATCTGAGAAATATAGTAGAATCCCTCAGTAACAGAACGGAGCAAGCAGAAGAAAGAATTTCTGATATTGAAGACAAAGCTTTTGAAGGCTCCTAAGCACTCAAAGAGGAAGAGAAATAGAGAGCAAAACAGAACATTCTCTCAGAGAACTCTGGGATAATTCAAAGAAAACTAATGTTCACTTTATATGAATTCCTGAAGGCAACAAGGTTGTTTCACAAAGCACAGAGGCCTTTCTTCATGAGATTATGAAGGTGTGCTTTCCAGACATGCCAAGAGATTCTGAAATGCAGATAGCAGACAGTTTCAGAAACCCAGCATGACCCAACCTGAATAAGACAATCCCCAGACACATCATAATTAACTTCACTAAAGTTAATATGAAGGAGAAAATTCTGCAAACAGCCAGATGAAAGAAAACCATAACCTACAAGGGAAAGAATATGACAATGACTGCAGAGCTCTATGCTGAAATCTTTCAAGCTAGAAGAGGGTGGTCATCAATTTTTTATCTCCTAAAACAAAATAATTTTCAACCCAGGATCCTGTGTCCAGTTAAACTGAGTTTCATTTATGATGAAGAAATTAAATACTTTAATGACATTCACAGGTTGAAGAAATTTGCTATAACTAAACCAGCTCTCCAGGTACTCTCAGACCTATCCTCCATAATGACCAGCACAATCCTCCACCACAAAAGGAAACTCACTCAGAAACTTTTGATCAAATTCCAACTTCCACAGTGACAAAAGGCTTAAAAATATCCACTAGACTTTTGAAAAACTTGATACCCAAAATTCTACCAGGCTTATCAATATTCTCAATTAATGTGAATGGCTTAAGGGGGGGATGTTTGATAGAGGGGGGGAAAAAGGTGGAACCACACCTATGGAGCATATGATAAGGGTACAAGTCAAATCTGTCAAGTGTAGAACATAGATGTTTTGGAACAATAATCAAGTAAATGAGGTGAAAGCTATGTTGATTGGTTTAATGTAACTACGTCAGATTGTATTTAAAAAAATTAGCACATTGTACCTCACATATGTATGAATGTATTCATGATCTATGTGTATTTGTTTTAATAAAATTTTTAAAAAATGTCCTTTAAAGAGGCATGAGTTGCCTGACTGGATATAAAAACTCAGACCAGATATCTGCTGCATACAAGAATCACATCTTACTTTAAAAGATAAATATAGACTCAAGGTAAAGAGATATTCCAAACAAATGGAAATCAGAAAAAAGCAGGTGTTGCAATTTTATCTGCAGGTACAATAGGCTTTAAATCAACAAAAGTAAGGAAAGATAAGGATGGTGACTTCATACCTGTTAAGGGTAATACTCAATATGATGAGCTTTCAATTATTAACATTTATGCACCCAACCAGAGTCTGCCTCAATTTATGAGACACTCTAACAGACAAGAGCATCTTGATTTCCTCCAGGACCATAATAGTTGGAGATTTTAACACTCCTATGGCAGTGTTGGATAGATCCCCCAATAAGAAACTCCACAAAGAAATTTTAGATTTAAACTTAACAATTCAACATTTGGATTTAATGGACATCTACAGAACATTTCATCTGAACAAAACTGAATACACAGCAGAAGAAAAGAAATAACCAAAATTAGAGCAGAATTAAATGAAATTGAAAATGAAAGGGTTATACAACAGATCAATAAATCAAAAAGTTGGTATTTTGAAAAGGTAAATAAAATAAACCTTTGGCTAACCTAACCAGGAAAAAAAGAGTAAAGTCTCTAATTTCATCAATCAGAAATGATAAAGGCCAAATAACAACAAACTCCTCAGAAATTAAAAAAATCCTTAATGAGTATTATAAGAAACTTTATTCTCAGAAATATGAAAATCTGAAGGAAATAGACCAATACTTGAAAGTGGGACACCTTCCAAGACTTAGCCAGAATGAAGTGGAAATGTTGAACAGGCCTATATCAAGTTCTGAAATAGCATCAACTATACAAAATCTCCCTAAAAAGAAAAGCCCAGGACCAGATGGCTTCACATCAGAATTCTACCAAACCTTTAA
>CAUYQV010019604.1:0-50227 GCA_963574575.1 Galagoides demidoff | reverse complement strand
ATACAGCAGTTCTCTTACCACACTGCAAGAGTTTGCTTACTGCCTGTGGACTTTAGCATAGTAGTAAATACAAAGTTAACATTTTAAGCAAATAGATTAAAGTTGATTGGCTGCCCCTTTCAAAGACAGAAATAGTGTGGTGCAGAAATAAGGTGATAGTCGCTTGGGCTGTGCCTGTTGCTCAGTGGGTAGGGCACTGACCCCATATACTGAGGGTGGTGGGTTCAAGCCTGGCAACGGCCAAACTGCAACAACAACAACAAAAAAAAAAAATAGCCAAACATTGTGGAGGTCACCTATACTCCCAGTTACTCGGGAGGCTGAGGCAAGAGAATTCCCGAAGCCCAGAAGTTGGAGGTTGCTGTGAGCTGTGACGCCACAACACCCTACCGAGGGCAATAGAGTGAGTCCCTGTCTCTAAAAAAAAAAAAAAAAAAAGATAATAGTCACTCAATTAACATTTCGTTGAGCACTGACTACTTCCTTAGGGTTGGAAAGGAAATGAATAAGATACAGGCTTTGACCTGACGGAGCTCAAAGCCCAGCAAGAAATAAAGCGAAGCCACCTCTGACAGTCAGGAATGAGACTCAGTAAGAGAAGCCCTGAAGTGCTTAACAAGTACTGATGATTCTTAGATGGAGCAAAAGAGGATGGAACACTGTAAGACTTTTTTTTTTTAACCTTTAATCCAGGGGTCCTCAAACTTTTTCAACAGGGGGCCAGTTCACTGTCCCTCAGACCGTTGGAGGGCTGGACTGCTGGCCTAGGGACAAGTTGGCTGCTAAGCAGGATAGGCAGCCACGGCAAAAACACCCAGTGGGCTGGATAAATGTCCTAGGCGGGCTGCATGTGGCCCGCAGACCGTAGTTTGAGGATGCCTGCTTTAATCCTTTCTTTCTCTGTTCTTTTTTTTTTTTTTTTGAGACAGAGTCTCAAGCTGTTGCCCTGGGTAGAGTACTGTGATGTCATAGCTCACAGCAACCTCCAACTTGGGCTTAAGTGATCCTCTTGCCTCAGTTTTTGCATTTTTTAGTAGAGATGGGATCTCACTTTTGCTCAGGCTCCTATCAAACTGATGAGCTTAAGCTATCTATCTGCCTCGGCCTTCCAGACTGCAAGGATTACAGGCGTGGCCACCACGCCCAGCGTAATCCATTCTTTTTCTGAATAAATATATTTTCTAAGCAAGCATATTTGGAAATAAAAATGTCTCCTAAAAGCAGTCACTACTAGGAAGCCAAAAGCAATTTGCAATAGAATATACATATATGTAACTATATATATATATATATATATATTTTTTTTTTTTTTGAGACAGTGTCTCACTTTGTCCCCCTCTATAGAGTACGGGGTAGTATCACAGCTCACTGCAACCTCAAACTCTTGGGCTTAAGCAATTCTCCACAATGCCCAGCTATTTTTTTGTTGCAGTTTGGCTGGCCCTGGGTTCAATCCCACCACCCTCTGTATATGGGGTTAGCACTCTACCCACTGAACCACAGGGGCCGCCAGATACAGTAATTTTAAATTTTACTTTATGTAGGAACTTGCTCAACATAGCAGTGTCGAAACACGTTTTGGTTTTCAGTGGATTAATCCTTCACATGAAGGATAAAAGTGTGATTTTGAGCATGACAATATTGAGTTAACATGGTTAAGAGGTTGAGTAATAAAGCCAAGAAATGAAATTTCTTCTCAAATGGAATATTAAGATGACAAAGATTGAAATCAGAGGCAGGTGTGTAAAAAATAAATTTTCTTACAAATATAATTTGAATATAGATAATCAGATGAAGGATCAGAGTTTAGAGCCTTGGAACAGCTTTAGAAAAGTACACGTTATGCTGTATAACTCAGCACAAGCATTGCAAAGCAAGTAAAGAAACAGCCATTATCAAACCACACTGTTCCCAGAAAATTAAGAGAGCTGGCCAGCTTAGTTTCTCTCTCTCTCTCTTTTTTTTTTTTTTGCAGTTTTTGGCCAGGGCTGGGTATGAACCCACCACCTCTGGCATATGGGGTCGGCACCCTACTCCTTTGAGCCATAAGCACCACCCTAGTTTCTCTCTTTCTATTTTGGACCTGACCATCACAACCATAAGAAAAGTACCAGAATCAGACCAACGACCTGAATCTGTATTTTTGAAATGAGACAGTGCCTGATAACAGATTCTACTGAGTTTACTGAATGCCTCCTTCACCTTTTCTTTTTTTTTTTTAATTAAGTCATTTGTACCTTCTCCCACTTATCCCCATCTTCAGCCTCCTCTGCTTCAACCCTTGACTTTAGGGCAAAGAATCTTAATTAATATATTCTATTGTAGGCTCAGTGGCTAGGGCACCAGCCACGTGCATGGGAGCTGGTGGGTTAGAATCCAGCCTGGGCCTGCCAAACAACGACAACTACAACCAAAAAATAGCTGAGGGCGGCACCTGTGGCTCAAAATGGTAGGGTGTTGTGGACCCATATGCCGGAGGTAGCGGGTTCAAATCCAGCCCCGGCCACAAAAAAAAAAAAAATAGCCAGGTGTTATGACCAGCAACTGCAGTCCCAGCTACTCAGGAGGCTGAGGCAAGAGAACTGCATAAGCCCATGAGTTTGAGGTTGCTGTGAGCTATGACACCACAACACTCTACAGAGGGCGATATAGTGAGACACTGTCTCAAAAACAAATTGCTTTTGGCTTCGTAGTAGTGACTGCTTTTAGGAGACATTTTTCTTTCCAAATATGTTTACTCAGGAAATATATTTACTCAGAAAAAGAATGATTTAGGCCGGGCGCAGTGGTTCACACCTGTAATCCTAGCACTCTGAGAGGCCAAAGCAGGTGGATAGCTTGAGCTCACGAGTTTGATACCAGGCTGAGCAAAAGTGAGACCCCCATCTCTACTAAGAAATGGAAAAATTGAGGCAAGCAGATCACGTGAGCCCAAGTAAGAGGTTTCTGTGAGCTATGATATCACAGCACTCTACCCAGAGCAACAGCTTGAGAATCTGTCTCAAAAAAAAAAGAAAGAAAAAAAAAGAAAGGAATAAAAGTTAAAAAAGAGTCTTACAGTGTTCCACCCTCTTTTGCTCCATCTAAGAATCATCAGTACTTGTTAAGTGCTTCAGGGCTTCTCTTACTGAGTCTCGCTCCTGACTGTCAGAACTGCCTTCACTTTATTTCTTACTGGGCTTTGAACTCCTTCAGTTCAAGGCCTATATCTTATTCACTTCCTTTCCACCCGTAAGGAAGTAGTAAGTGCTCAACAAAGTGTTAATTGAGGCTTGGCGCCTGTGGCTCAATCGGCTAAGGCACCAGCCACGTACACCTACGGTGGCGGGTTCAAATCCCCAGCCCGGGCCCACCAAACAACAATGATGGCTTCAACCAAAAAATGGCCGGGCGTTGTGGCAGGCGCCTGTGGTCCCAGCTACTTGGGAGGTGGAGGCAGGAGACTCGCTTGAGCCCAGGAGTTGGAGGTTGCTGTGAGCTGTGATGCCATGGCACTCTACCCAGGGGGATAGCTTGAGGCTCCGTATAAAAAAAAAAAAAAAAATCTAAAAAAAAAAAAAAAACCCAGCCCTGGCCAAAAACTGCAAAAAAAAAAAGTTCAAAATGATTCACTAGTGCAGTATGAAAAAAAGAATTCATTCTCAACTATGTCATTCTCTAAAGAGAAACGTAATAACTTCTAAAACAAAAAGTTATGGACCTGCATCACTTAATAATGGGGTACCTTCTGAGAAATGTGTTATTACGTGATTTCATCTTTGAGTGAACATCATAGAATGTACTTATACAAACCTAGATGGTATAGCCTACTACACACCTAGGCTATATGTCTATTGCTCCTAGGCTACAAACCTGTATAACATGTTACATTACAGAACCACTGGCAATTGTATCACAATGGTAATTATTTGTATATCTAAATCTAGAAATGGTACAGTAAAAATATGGTGTGAAAGATTTAAAATGGTACACCTGCGTGAGGCACTGCCATGAATAAAGCTTGCAGGATCAGAAGTTGTTCTGGGTGAATCATTGAGTGGAGAGTGAATGTAGAACTTGAGGACATTACTACTGTAGACTTTACAATGTACACTTAGGTATACTCAAATTAATTTTTTTTGAGACAGAGCCTCAAGCTGTTGCCCTGGATAGAGTGCTATAGCATCACCGCTCACAGCAACCTCCAACTCCTGGGCTCAATTGATTCTCCTGCTTCCACCTCCCAAGTAGCTGGGACTACAGGCACCTGCCACAACGCCCAGCTATTTTTTGGTTGCAGCCGTCATTGTTGTTTGGCAGGCACGGGCTGGATTCGAACCTGCCAGCTCAGGTATAAGCGGCTGGCACCTTAGCGGCTTGAGCCACAGGCACCGAGCCAGGTATACTCTATTTATAACAGAAAAAAATTATTTCTTTGGGCAGCACCTGTGGCTCAAAGCAGTAGGTCAACAGCTCCATATGCCAGAGCAGGGGTATTCAAACCCAGACCCGGCCAAAAACTGCAAAAAAAAAAAAAATTATTTCTTCAATAATAAATTAACCAGGAGGGGCACGATGACTCATGCCTGTAATCCTAGCACTCTGGGAGGCCAAGACGGTGAATTGCTTGAGCTCACAGGTCTGAGACCAGCATGGGCAAGAAGGAGAGCCTATCCCTACTAAAAATGAAAAAGTGAGGCAAGAGGATCATCTGAGCCCAAGAATTTGTGCACTGTACCAAGGGCAACAAACTGAAACTCTGTCTCCGAAAAAAAGAAGCATAGGAGCAGGACACGAATGTAAGAGGGTCCTTATCTAACAAAAGCAATTAATGTAATCTGCTTCTGTGTACCCTCTATGAATCCCCACCAATAAAAAGAAAAAGAAGAAATTAACCTTGCTGGGCACAGTGGCCTATAATTCTAATACTTTGGGAGACCGAGGCAGGTGGATTACTTCAACTCAGGAGTTTGAGACCAACCTTAGCAAGAGTGAGACTCCATCTCTACTAAAAATAGAAAAACTAGCTGGGCATTTTGGTGGGTGCCTATAGTCCCAACTATTCAAGAGGCTGAGGCAAGAGGATCACTTAAGCCCAAGAGTTTGAGATTACCGTGAGCTATGATGCCACAGCACTCTACCAAGGGTGATAAAGTGAGGCTCTGTCTCAATAATAATAATAATTAATATTTATATATTTTTTTTAATTTTTAAAGTTTTTCTTAAAAACTAAGACACAAATGCACACTAATTAGCCTAGGCCTACATAGGCTCAAGATCACCAATATCACTGTCTTCCACTTTCACATCTTATCCCATTGGAAGGTCTTCAGGACTATAACATACATAGAATAGGCATCTTCCAGGATAACAGTGCCTTCTGGAATACCTCCTCAAAGACCTGCCTGAGGTTGTTTACAGTTAACTTTTCTTATGTAAGTAGGACTATGCCCTAAAATAACAATAAAATATATAATGTGGTGTAGTAAATATGATACGTAAACCAACATAATACATAGTTATTTATTATGAAGTATTATGTACTATACATAAATGAATGTGCTATACTTGTATACAACTGGCAGCACAGTAGCTTTGTTTACACCAAAAGCACTACAAACACATAATTAATTGTGCTACAATTTTTTGATGACTATGACATCACTAAGCAATAGGAATTTTTCAGGTCCATTAAAATATCATAGTACCACTATCACATATGCCAGTTTTCATTTACCATTATGTGGCACATGACTGTATTTTATGCTAATCATATCATGCCTAGATAATTATGTTCTGTTCCGGGTACCACATATCAAGAAATATCATGAGAAGAACAGAGCATGGCTCGGCGCCTGTGGCTCAATTGGCTAAGGTGCCAGCCACATACACCCAAGGTGGCGGGTTCAAATCCCCAGCCTGGGCCCGCCAAACAACAATGATGGCTGCAACCAAAAAATGGCCGGGCGTTGTGGTGGGCGCCTGTGGTCCCAGCTGCTTGGGAGGCGAAGGCAGGAGACTCGCTTGAGCCCAGGAGTTGGAGGCTGCTATGAGCTGTGATGCCATGGCACGCTACCCAGGGGGATAGCTTGAGGCTCTGTCTCAAAAAAAAAAAAAAAAAAAAAAAGAAAATAGCATTCACCTAGAACCTGGACTATGGCAGGACCTCACATGCAGTGTGCAGCTAACGAGTGTCAGCTAGCATTGCAATTTGTCATGATGTTGAAGTGTCACAGAGTAAGGACCCTGTTAAACGTCTTTAATACTCAGACTGCTGGCCAGCCCCCAGGAAATATTTAATAAATACTTGTTAGGTCAATATAACACCCATAGTTGCTTGCATTACTGCAGTTGTGCATACCGTTCACAGACCAATCTTCAGAATCTTGGGACAGGTTTCCAAAGTAACAGGTGAATTTTTAATCAGTTCCAAGTTCTAGTAATTATACACAATATCTACATATTACAATGCTTTGGTGGTGAAGTCCCCTAGTAAATATGTTAATTTTGTTATTTTCTATTGGGGAAAAGAGATGGAGCTGGCAGATACACTATTAGCTTCCTGGTTTGGACAGGCATGCCAAGGTGGAGACTTTTAAAACTTTCAGGTGGCACAATACAAAAATTAGACTCAGCAACATCACAGCAGAAAACACAGATTTGAATACACCCTAGTCACAGTGACATCAGCAAACATTTTTTCCGATGGAGAGAGGGTGGAACTGAAGGAATCAACATTTTTTGCATGTCATCAAAGACCAGATAACTGATTGTAGTTAATCCCATAACAACAGGCATTTTACACTTTCTGTTCTACAGAAGTGGAATCAGAGGTTCAAAGAAATTAAATAATTTTTCAAAGGAAACTATCATGATTTGAAAGGAGGGTGTCATATCTAAAACCAGGGTTTTCTGTATTATACCAAGCCTGGTACATAGAAAATTCTCAGTAAATGGAGAATATTACAGAAAATTTCATTTTACCTTAATTTCTTATGGCTGGTCAGAGGTCAGAGATAATGGTGGAAGTACTGTCTGGCTTAATTTTTAATTTTAAGTGGAACTTCAAGACTGTTCTGGAGACTAACTTCTTTTGGCTCTTTGGGGTGAACTCAGCTTTTCTAGCTGAAAGGTTGTTCCGAGCCCCAAGAGAAGCTAATCCCAGAGCTGTGTCTCATCCTGCAGTCTGATTTTTGTCTTATGACCAAGTCTTACCTCTTGGGAATCAATGTGTCCTGCAGAAAGACTGTCTAGGGCAGGCCTGGTGGTCTTGGATATGGTGGAAGTTTGGGGAGCTTGGCCTTAGTTACGCTCGCTTTGTGTAGGATGGGAGAATAAAAGTAATTGGGGCAGACTACATGCCAGGCCCAGTGTTATGGGCTTTGCTGGTATTATGGTATTTAATTTTCACAATTAAAATATTTATAATCATACACAATTAAAATAGAAGCTGTATAGCACAGTAGTTAAATGTGTGTCTTCTGGAAGACCTGGGCATGAATTTTGACTTACTATTGTACTGGCAAGTGCCACTTCCCTACCAGTTTCTTCACCTGTAAAAAGGATTTAATCGTGATATCCATGTGATTGTTGTGAGAACTGAACTCAAGGAAAACTTAATGAGCTAATGGTGTAAATGGATCAGTATAGTTGCCAGAATATAATGAGTGCTCAATTCATGATCTCTTGATGGCAATCTTTTCAAGGGCGGAGCCCAGGTTCATTTACTTCATCACCATGCCCCCAGCTCCCCATACCTAGTAGGTGCTCAGCAAGTATTAAGTATGTGTTGGATAAATAAATGAACACATAATGAGTACAACAGAGTAAGCATTAGAAGGCCAGGACCGGAATTAGTATATCAGTACTATAAGGAGGTCTAATATTAAAATCAAATTAACAAGAGCCTCAGGGAAGACTGAAAACTTTCAAACTTTGCTCCCTACCCTCCATAAGTACTCGGGACAGTTGGAATGCTTTGAGTGGCTTCCCTTTGCCCCTCCTCCTAGACACGCACAGCTGAGTTGGCAAAGCTCCCAACACAGCCTTGCTTCAGGCCTCGTGCTCAAGGCTCATGCAGGTAGGAAAGGAGGAACTCGGTCTGATTTCCTCTAGCTGGTATGTAAGTCTAAAATTCAGGTTTATTGAGGTTGGAATAAGGAATTTAGGATTATTAAAATTTGGAATTTAGGGAAGTCCCAGACTTCCCCCCATTCCCTTCCCTAGTTTGTGAGCTTGGGGGGAAGTTCAGAAGTGAATCTATTTCTGGGCCCTGAGAAGGGCCTCGCTCTGAGAGGCAAGTGGGGCTCTGAGCTGAGTGGGGTCCTGCTGGACTTGTACAGGCTGAGGGCGCTATTTAGTTCATGCCTGGAATTCCTCCTGCCAGGGGTATATTTTTGTTAACTATAGTGAAGTGGGGGAGGGGATCTGAATGGGATCCATAGGATTCCCATAGGAGCCACAGTGGCTAATTGGTGGCTTGTCTTTGACAGGATTTGGGGCTCATAGCTTGGGCTGAAATTTAAGTACATCATGGAAAATGCTTTTGAGCCTGGGCTCTACCCAGCCATGAATTCCATGCAGTGATCTTATCCACACTTTATCTTGACCAACCAAAATAAGTGACTGAGGCAAAATCTCCATCCATGGAGGCTTATTAAGCCCAGGTGGAGGCCACACCTGGGAAGCACACCAACCAGAGACAAATCTGTGGCATTGTTTAGAAAGGAGATTAAGAAGTTTCAGTATTTAAGGGGAATAAGGCATACAGAAAAGAAATTATTGCAGGGGATTGGGTGGCTAGTGAGACAAAATGGTGACATACTTGGGAGACTCCGGAATATCTCTACTTTCCGTAAGATAAGGTGAATGCTAAAAGAGAATATGGGAGTGAGGGCAGCATCAGTTACATCCCTGGGAGGTGCAAGGATGTTTGATCCTGTCTTGTGTCTGTTCTGCACCTGGGGAGATAAATTAGTAATTTATTATTTGTGTGGAACTGAACAGACTCAGTTTCAGGAGCAAACCTTGGCCTGCAGGCCTAAAGTTACAATTTGCACGTCCTGCTTATGCGAAGACAACAAGGAATTTCCTTACTGGATGTTCTGCGGGGCGGGTCCCTTACAGGGGCCTGAGGCCCTCACTTTCCCTTTTGTATAGGAGTTGGGGAGCTAGTCCTGAGATTTTTATCTTCTTTTATAATCTGTACAAATGTTGAAAATCTTTTTCTCCCAGAATTGTTATGAAAATGCAACAAGATGTATGTGCAATTGCCTAAAAAGAACAGTACAAATAAAATCCTGAGGAGACTGGTAAACAAATAACAGAATTGTTTAAACAGGTGTGGCAATGTGTTGATTTAAAAAACTTCTGAACTTCCACTAAATAGAATTTGTACTTGACAATTCTGTAAAATTCATTGAACTGAACTTAATTGAATGAAAATGCTCTGCAATTTATATACTTTTTACTATTTCAGAAGCGTCCTTTCTCATGTTTGAGTCAGAGTCTTACTGTATAACAAACTGAGTTTCTAGAAAATCCACACTGTGGTAACCTGTCTTTGCTATTGATCCAGCACTGACAGTGAGTCCCACTAGTGACAAGCCTCCAAAAAAAAAAAAAAAAAAAAAAAGAAAGGATAAAATCAAATGCTGTCTTCTGTGGTTCTGTTTCAATACCTAGGGCTGGGGTTTAATTCAAGACTTCCTCAGAGCAGAAGCCCAGGTGACTTAGTGGTGGTGCCTGGAAAGCAGGAAGACTGTTGCCTGGCAACCAGAAACATTTGAAAATACCCAGTACATCTTCTGTTTAGTGTGTGCAGCCCTCTTGAATTTCCAATACACATAGCAGATGTTAAGCCTCCTGTTTGAATTTCAAAGGCATAAAACAGAGTAGTGAAAAGTGGAGATAGCATTTTCATTTGCAAACTAACAAATTGGCTTCAGCTCCAAAATCTTTGGGAGTTTGCAGAGACTCATTTCCTTCACGTTGCTTTCCCTTCCTCCTCCCTCAAATAGAACTAGCACACTGCTATTTTTTCCTCCTTTAACCTATACGAGGAGTTAAGCTTCTTATAAACCAGGAATGCTTGCTGAGAATGTTGATAAAGAGAGCAAGGATAGAAAAAGATTATGGCATGTCTTTTATTCATTCATTCATTCCCTCACTCATTCACCTATTTGTTCTTTGATTTATCCATTGGTAAATTGAAATAATCAGTGCTATATTATTTAGCAACCAAGAGCCGGAAATCAGACCTAGTTGAGTTCAAATTCCCCCTGCAGTTGAAATGACCACACTTTGCAGTTATTTAACCTCTTACTGAGTTTCAGTTTCCTCTTCATAAAAGGGAAGAATAATCGGACCTGCTTTGCAGGGGCATTTTTGGGTAAAAATTAAATGAAATAAAATAGGTAAAAGGGTCAACGTAACTCGAGGCACACAGGGAGCTCTCAATACATTGTGGGTGATAAGATGGCTGCGGTTGTTATCTTTGTGGGTAAATACCCCTCCCAGCCCACACACACAGTGGTGCCGAGGTTTCGGGGACTTACTTAGTGGAAGAGGATAGGCTCTGAGGTCAGGACACCTTCACTGTATAACCTGGTGGTGCCTCAGTTTCATCAGGGTTAAAACGGGACAGATAATTACAGTTTACGCTACAGGTTGCTGTGAGAATTAAATGAGAGAACTTTTTTTTTTTTTTAACGGTTTAGCCCAGTGCCAGGCAAATAGTTAGTGCTGCACAAAAGTTTGCTGCCATCATCATTCTTATTATTACACATGACCACTTCTGGGGTTAGAAAGAAGAATAAATCATGGTCCCTGCCCTTGGGCAGTTTCACGGGGACACAGGCCTCACCGGAGCTCTCTTAAAAGTAATTACCTAGGAGGGGACAGGGATGCCAATAGGGGTATAAAGAGAAGGCTGCAGGAGCCCCCAGTAAGAGTGTTACCCTCTTGAGAGAGCCATTGGAACTGTGGTCATCTTACGAGGTGAGCTTTGGCACGTGAAAACTTTAAAGAGTTTATTTCTGCAGATAATGATTTACGGATTGGGCAGCTCTATACTGGAAGTTGTTTGGGGCTCTGCCCAAAAGCACGAAGGGAAGGCTTTTATAGCGTGGACAGGGAAGCAGAGCAAAGGAATTTTTTGGTTGGTTAAAGTTCAAGCAATTTTCCTTACATGGCCTATCCCAAGGGGGAGCTCAAGACAATATGGTTAATGCCCAGTTGGTTGCTTGGGATTGACTGAACTTGTTTGGTTTTCTTTCAAATTATCTACTTAAGGGAAATGCATCTGAGCTGAATTTCCATTGGCTTAGGGAGGAGCCCAGGTGTTAAAACTACCTTGGTCTGCTGGCCTTCCGTTTAATGATTTTAACAGTCCTTACTCTCGGATACATAGAAGAATCACCTTCAACATTATTTATGCCTGGGTTCTCCCAGCAGCGATTCTGAGAATGGCTACAGGACATAACTTGGGCCTCAGGAATTTTTAAAGCTGTCAGATTCTTTTGATGTGCAGCCAAGTGCAGTTACCGTAAGGTGCTCACCACTTTTTTGACACTACCCTCTTTTTTGTAAAATTGGCAGAAGTATCTGAGGGGAGTTGTAAGATTCTTATCCTTATTATTTTTACCTCTACCAAGAGCAGGGCATTTCAAAGGAAAACCTGCAACAGTGGCGATACTTTTTATTTTTCCAGTAGTGGTATCGGCATTAATAGTAATAGTAAGTCGCTATCATTCCTTTGGAAGTTTGGATCTCATTTAATCATCCCGACAATGGTGAGAGGTAGGTACTTCTACCTCCTTCATACAGATGAGGAAACCAGTAATAAAAATATTTAATTCCCTTACCCCAAGTATCACGGCAGGTAGGCAGCAGATGTCGCTTCTCCTCTTAACTCAGCTGAAAGCCATCGCTTCCCTAGCAGAGGCCCAAATGACTCTGGAAATGAGTTCCACTCATCATTCTCATCCTTCCTCAGGCCTTTCTTCTTTTATTTCCACTTGCAAGTAGAAAAGTCTAAGTATGCTCGTTCTATGGTAGTCTGGGGACTGTGTTTTGTGTTGCTATGCCACGTCAGTCAAGCTAACAATAAAGCATCATTGGTGGAGGGGCCTGGTGTCTCATGGAGGCACAGAAGCATTGGTGTGGACTGTGGATGGACTGGTGCAGGACTGGGGTGTGGGATGGTGGGGAGAGCAAGTTTCATTAGAGCTGGGTAGGGTCTGCGGTGCAGAGCTGCTTTTACTCAGTAAGGAAAAAGTTGGGTGCTGGCACAGGGACCACAAGCCAGGAAAGAATGACTTCCCCCTTTCCTAAATTTCCCAAGGGCTCAGTTGTGTCGTTTAGATTAAGAGTTTAAGGTTCTGAGGTTAGAAAGACAAGAGAGAAAAAGGCCAGACCTGGTGTCTGTCTCAATTTTTTTGCACTAATTCAGAAATCATACAGATCTTCTAAATGCTCCAAATGTAGTTGTCCCTGCACACTCCAAAGGACGGGTCAACGAGAGTTGCTACCATCCCCTTGTCTTATAAACAACATATAATCATAAACAGGAACAACAGCTGTTGTTTGGGGAGGTCCTGCTTTATGCCAAACATTATGCATACAGTATCTCATTTAATTATTATAAAACTCCTGTCAGCTTAGAATTACCATGACCTTGCTACAAATGAAAACACTGAATCCCTAAGACAAAGCATTTTACAGAAGATCAAGCAGCTGGTAATTTGTGAAGTAGGCAAATGCCTTCAACCTCTGGTTGCTGACTCTCGAGGTGGGGTAAAGGCCATGACAAAGGGTTTGCTGGTATGCGTCTCAGAGTGGATGCTCATGTTCCACCTTGGACACCTGATTGGAGATCTGACAGCCAAGATTTCCCTCTCCCTTCCTGAAGACTTCAAGGTGTGTCTGTGGACTGTTACAGGGGTGGTAAACAAGAGCTTGCTAGAATTAAGGCCAAAGTATGTGTCTGTGTCTGCCTTCTCCATTGGTACCTCTCCCACTTTACTCCTAGGTCTATTTTTCTATTTAAAATTCTTGGCTGAAAGGGATGGGGTTTTATTTCTCCTACCATGGATTCCATTCTATTTTATGGAGAAGATGACTTTGACTGTGCTTTTGATATTTCCTCTTGACTATCATAATTATTTCAGATGTGCTGAATCTAAATAACAGCTCAAAAGCACAGGCATGAACAGTAATTATAAAAAAAGTTTTGTTAGTAAAGAAGACTATTTTAGACAACTATAAAAAGCATTCTTTTTTTAGACTTTCCAAAAATGCGAGCATTACAACCCTTCTGGGGTTTGTGTATATCTGGAACTCATTTTCAAACCTTTCCTGTGTGATTAAGCTCCAGTTTGAGTGATATTTCTGTAATCATTAATTTTATGAAAATAAACCCCACTCTAATTTATATCACTTGAAAGTAGACAATGAAATAACTATTCACAAAACCTGCTTGGCATTCCAGACTGGGCCAGTCCTAACCTGTGGAAAACCCTGAAAGACGCATCAGGCCTGATTATGGACAGTGCCTGTAGTGCATGGATAATGTCTCCCTCCCTCAATAAACTGCCATACAGTGGCAGCATTATTTTGCAGACCTGGGGTTTTGTGGCTTGAAATAAGGAATGACTACCTAAAAAGTATGTAAAGAATCACCCCTATATGGATTCTGCTGCATGGGAAGTTCAAAGACTCACGGGAGGTCTCTGCTTTAAGAGTCTGGGGTGAAGGCCCAAGGATGGCCGAGTGGGGATGTATTCTGAGGGCAGGTTCCTGGGACATGGCAGGTTGAGGTCCCCAGTTGGAGGATTGGGCTGGGGCATGAGACCTGGGACTTACGGGAAAGAGTTTTTTCCTTTTTTTTCATTAGATAGCCCAATAAATAAGGTCATAGGACTGTCTGTGCTAATTTGGGTTTGGGTTTGAAGAGGAGGAAAGAGTGATGGCAAGGGTGGTGGGAGGTACCTGGATAGGTGGAAAGAGAAATGGAAGAGACTAGAGACATGTGAAAACTTCACGTTATAGGAGTCAGGAACTGATGGAGGTGGGAAAGAAAATTCTCTGGCTATGCAAATATACCATTTATTCCCAACATGAGAATAAAAGGTCCTGGTGGGGGGCTGGGGAGGCTGAGACTGAATGTGATACTATTGAGGTGAACCTCAATAGCCTTGGAGCTCTCATTAGTCAGTGTTATGACCGTGACAAAGCCAGTTAGCCTCTTGAGTCTCTTGTTTTTAAATTATAGGAGAAGAGGAAAGGTGATTACTTCCTTGTTCTCTCGTCCAACAAAGTATCTTTCAAAGCAGGTTTCTATCTTTGCAAAGGGGAGCTCTTTGTCCAGAATAGTGTTGCCCAAGATAAATTTTTGGCAGTGATGGAAATTGTCTATAACCCTGTGCTAACCAATTCAGTAGACACTTGCCACAAATGACTACTGACCACTTGAAATATGCCTAGTAAGACTGGGATACTGAGTTTTAAAATGTTATTTGATTAAATTACTATAGCCTCACATGGCTGATGACTACCATATTTAGAGAGCTCTGCTTAGATCACTTGTAAACACATAATTTGCTTCTAAGTTTAGAATGTCTGCAAGGGTTATAACCCAAAATATTTAATAACTAGCATAAAAGAGGGAAGAGACCATCTTTGACTAGAGGACCTGTCTTCCTGGGGGCTGCCACCATTGTTTTGAATTAGCAGACAGCGCTCGTTTGGGAGCGTGCTATATATGGCAAATTCACGTAGGGCATGCCATTTTTTACCACGACATTTGAAACTTGATTGTTTTCCACGAAAGATGGAGATTTTTAAGTAAAATTATCTAAACATAAAAGCACTTTGTCAACTATTAAAGCTGTATTTTTCAAATTCTAGGGTTATAAATTGAAGTGATTTCTTTCCCTAGGGCCCACTGTTCATTGGTCTATAAAAGAAAGCATTTCCTTTATTATTTAAGAGAATCACCTTAGATCTGCTTCCTGAATTTTCTCTGTGTTTAAAACCCTGGAGATTTTGTTACTACATGTTTTTGTTTAAGCCACCTTATTCCTTACTTTAACATCTTACACCACTAATATATTTTTCCAGAATTTTTGCCCAACATTAACTGCATACCATTAGTTAAAGGATAACAATTTTTTATTTCCTGTGATTAAAACCCTTGGGTCCTTTGTAAATTTCAACACGCATAGTAAACTTGAAAGCTACTGTTTTTCCTGGGCCCCTGAGGAGAATTACTGGAGTCTGTATCATCCCTTGATTGAAATGACCGACAGGAGGCCAGAGGATTACGAATGGAGAACTAAATATCTCCCTGTTATTTTTCTTTTTTCCCCAGCCACTTCGTTTTCATTTTTCTAAAAGCCTGGGGATAGTGGAGTGGTGGAAAGCACATAGGCAAATCCCAACTCCAAAAGCTTTCCAGTTCCGTGTCCCTGCCCTCAGCTCCCTTCCTCACCTGCAAAGTGAGAATATGAATACCCGATGGGGAGAAGAACGTGAAGTGTTCAGTACTAAGCACATAGGAGCCCCTTAGCAGATGGCTGCTCATATTACTGGTCAAAACCTCACTGTCATTCTCTCTCTTTTTAAATTTACTCGTCCTCTCTCTCTCTCTCTTTTTTTCATTTTCCCCTCCTTCTTTCTTATTAAATATTAATCATCCTTTTTATATTCCTCTCGGCTACCTTAAAGCCTTACTGGAATAAGGCTATATGTAGAATTACCTCCATAACTAATCCTCATCCTTTCCTCCTTTCCTACCTTCCCTTCCCTGGCCTGCAAATACATGGCTATCCCATTACTATGCACACTATGATAAAGTTGAAGGGAAAAGGTAAGGTAAAGCTACTTAAGCAGGGGTAAAGGGTAAACGTTATTAAGCATTTGCTTTGTATGAGGCACAGGGATTAGAAGCTTTCAGTAAGGAACAAATGTCTGGTGTGTGCACCCTGCCTGCATCTGCTTCCATGAACAAAGATTTGACAGTAGTGGGCTCAGACTGGGATCACACCTCTTGATTAACAGTTTTTAGCACTGATATTTATACAGAAGTGAATGCTATTAAAGCCTAATAGAAAATCATCAGATGAAATCTATTTTTGCTTCAAAAACTGACCTGAAATGTAAGCAGCTTTAAGTAAGTGAGTTTAGACTGACAATCCCAGTGAATCCTATGGGGAAGGACCTCAGCTCTGGTAACAGGGCTCAGTGGGGTACAGATTCACTCTCAACCAGGCAAACTGTTTCTGTAGCTTTAAGACTCTGATTTAAGAGTATTTGGAAGGATAAACAGTTTCTTGGATTTCTTTTTTTAACACTACTCATCAAGAGGCTGCTGGTGGTTGGAATGAGTTGGAAAAAGAAGTGAGCTCTTGTTTCAGTATTTTGAGTGCCATTTGCGCTCCTCAGATATCTTTCTAAATCTTAATTCATGTTAGATGTGGAAGAATATTCCAGAACATATTTTTATGTTCTGTAACGAAGTGGAAGCATTATGACTGAGAGCAAATCTCTTCACCTTGTTGTGCCTATTTCATTTTTTGAAAGAAGGGCATTGGGTTACCATTATATGACCATATGGCCTGAGAAGTCCTTTGAATGAATCTAAGTTCCAGAGGTTCAGTGATTTAATTTACCATAGTGGGTTAGGAATGGGAAGCTGGAAGGGGGCTTGTGCATGCACTTGTCAAAATATTTATGAACTTATTATGGATTCAGGACTAAAAATGGATTTTAAAAGAAACTCGATAAATGTTTTAGACAGTGCAGTAGAATTATTTAGTTGATACTGAATTTAGTTTACTACTGAATTGGGTATGAAAAAATGTGGGTTTGTATAACTTGTTGTAAATCCATAAGCAGTGAATATAGGCTTTAGTTTTCTCATTATAAAATTCAGGTAATTGTATCTGCACAGAATTATTTTGAAGACTGAGACTACACACAGGAAAATACTCTGCAAACTTAAAGACCTTAATGGGCGTATAGATATCTAGATCACTTTGGCCACTTTCAGGGTATGCTTTAAAGGGCATTCCCTATATTGCCTGCAATATGATTGAAGCAGATGACCTCTAAGCTTCATTTCAACCTTGAGTCTATCACTTGAGGATTGGAACTTTCTTGAGTGAATTATCCATGATGCTGAATCTGAGCACATTAGTTTATAAAGGGAAATCATATTTTATGTGAGTGGGCGGTTCTTAATGACTGTGCATAAAGCATAATTTGAATAACCCAAGGCTAATTAAACGGAAGTAGTAAATGTGCAGAAGAGGGTGCTTGCTGGAGCTTAGACACCCACACCCGTTGTGGAGATTCTTCCTTCACTTCTTCCTTCCTTTTCTCTTCTCCACCTCTCCTCCTTTTCCTTCAAAGGTGCTTTATATATCTAGGTCCAGAATTATCTATTATTTACCAGAGCTGTCTCCCTTTGACTAGTCACTTATTGTTTCATAGAAGTTATTTGGGTGTCTACAAAGTGTTTTAGTGTCTTTAACCTTTGTTCCAAAATTATTTGTTTTTGCACCAGCACTATGATTGGATGAATGATTAGAAACTTCATTATAGCATATTAAAAAGGCATATGTAATCATAACAATAAGTAATACAATAACAGCCAAATAGTCACCGGACTTATCTGCCAAAGTTTTGATATATGCAACATGATTCTGGCAAAGGATAAGAGTTACTGATGCTATTTGGTGACAGCATAATATAATTTATAATTCACTTGTGTTACTGCTTTGAAATTATATGGTTCTTAATTTTAAACAGCCATAGATTTTTATTATATAGAATTTTGTGTATAAAGTGGCTTCATTAATATTTTATACATCACATTATTTCAAATTTGCATGATCTAAATTTGCCTGAAGTGTCAGTTATGCTACATTTTAAGTAACATGTGCTTATGACTCTTGATTTTTTTCCTGTCCTCTGCTAACATTGATTTGTGGAAACCTAGTTCAGCCAAGTTTAATATTCAAAAAATGACAGATACAACTGTACATAAGAAAGCAGTGAAGAATTAAAACACTTGAGTGTGTAGATATTCCCAATGCTTTCAAAAGATGAGTTTTTTTATGAAGTCTGCTTATTCAAAAGCTAATGATTCAACCATTGCTGAAACCCCAGTGGGTCCCTTTTTCTTTTCATGAGTTTTCTTAGTAATCTGTCATTTTCCCACAGAGATACAGTGGAGCAGTGGTAGGAGCATGTGACTGGAGCAAGAAGACCCAAGTTCAAGTCCCTACTTCCCTGCTTTATGACCTTGAAAAGACACCACCCCATGCTTGGAAGGACACCTGGCCTCACAGGCTTTTTCCTTCTCCAGACAAAGGAAAGGGGTAGAGAGACATTTTCCAGAGTATTTGGGTAGTAAATGAGATCATGTGGATGACTTTCTTCTATAACTGTTAAAGTGCTATATAATTGCAAGGTGGTTATTATTACTAGTAAAGTGTATCTTCTTTGAATACTACACAAAGCACCATAAAGTGAGAGAACAATTATGATCTTAAAAATCTCTATTTTAAGAAGTCTCACCATTACCAAGTCAACCTTTTCTACCACATTCTTTTTTGAGGGAAGAATGCCACAGTTTTACTGTAATAATAGAAATTCACATTGTAGTATACAACACTTACTATTTTCTTTAGAACCAAGATTTTCTAAATGTTACTTTTTAAACAATTTTATAATGCATAATAATTTCTCTGGAGACTTTGATTTAACTTAGGCCAAAATAGATTATGGGTTTACAGCAGGCATCCTCAAACTACGGCCAGCGGGCCACACGCAGCCTGCCGAGGACATTTATTGGGCCTGCCTGGTGTTTTTGATGCCACTGCCTGTCCTGCTTAGCAGCCGACTCGTCCTGGGGCTCGCAGTCCAGCCCTACAAAGGACTGAGGGACAGTGAACTGGCCCCCTGTTTAAAAAGCTTGAGGACCCCTGGTTTACAGTTTCTGTTCTCTAATTCTTATAGCTTTATTTTATTTATTTTTCTTAAAGTATTTTTTTTTAACAACATGAGAAACTTATTGAAACATTTGCTGCTCAGCAAAGATAAATATTGATAGCAAAGTTGGTACATAATGTTATTCAAATTTCTTGTTAGGAATATGAAGAGAGTTCACCACCTTTACTTAAATCTTACTCTATTTTTCTCATATCCAGTAACTTTCTGTTGTCTCCTGCACAAAATTTAAGAATATGCAATGATAAATAAAAGTCCATTAAAAACACAATTTGAACTAGAAGCTCAACAGTAAAAATCAGTTAAACGTTACATCTATTTTTAGATAACTTTTCCTTTTTTTCTTTTTTCTTTTTCTTCTCCTTCTATTATTTCTGAAATTGTAGATGGAACAAAGTCATTTCAGACCTCTGAGATATATATCCTCTATGTGTAATGTACAAGCTATAAATGAAAAAGCTTTGTTATCAGGTATTCAACCTCGGAGTTAGCACATTTATTTATTTATTTTTGCTGTACAAGTTCTATGTTTGTGTACTGTTCTCAGTATAAATTTGATATTATCTTTGTATTAGAAGAATCATTATTTACCATGTCCTTATTTAATCTAGAGCTTGAGATATCATTAATCAATAAAGTTTGATGACAAATTTCATGAAATTGTTAGAATAATATAATCATATCCTTGCATTTTTTAAATTCAGGTTACAATTGTCATAACCAGCTTTATTTAATTCTACAGATGAAGTAGCAAAATTTACCAAAAGACTAAACCTTAAATTATTGTGCTTAAAGTATCTTTCACCTGAACACTCAGAATCTCACGAGTTTCTTTATCTTTTCAAATTGCTTAGGTCTGTGAATTATTATTTGAAATGTAAAAGCAAAAGAGAGAGTTGTCAGTCGACCACTTAATTCTTAATTCTAAATTTTCTCACGCCAATCTCTTAGTCTCTTTCTTTCCCTCATATCTTATGAACAAGTTCAGGATTAGTGCCCAAACTTTCATCGATTGAGTTACCTTAGCAAAAGTGAAATTCACAGTAAGGTTTCAACTGTGTGAGGCAAAGGCATTTTTCCTTTTGATTATACTCATCTGTAGTTTCATCTTTAGGAAAAAAGCCCATTTTTTAAAAAAGTGGTTTATAGAAATCTTCTGTCTCCAAAGAGCTTCTGATTTTTTTCCCTTTCTTTTTCTTCACTCAAATTTTTTAAAGATATTTTCAGAGGGTTAAAAAAAGTAAGTAAAATACTGAAAATGTCAAAATTATAGAATTTTCCTAATAGTTCCTATTGGTATCTTGGGAATAAAACCAGCAGTCATGAAAGTCATATGTCATAAAATGATAAGACCTGAGATTTTGATTCAAACTTTGTTTTACAAATCCCTGGTTACTTCCTCAATTTTGAAACTCTTTCTCTGCCTGGGGTGCTTTTGCAGCCCTGCCCCCTGCTCCACTTGCAGGATTCCTGCACGATGCAATTCTCACAAACAGCAGGGCACTGTGGCATTCTGCTGGTCACAAACCTCTCCTGCTATCTTTGCAAAAGTCTTCATTTAGTGGAAGCCACTTAATTTCCATTGGGCAGCGATGTAGAAACTCCAGACTCATGAGCACACAGAGGTATATTACAAAACTATGATGAGACTCAGTGAGGAACCTTCCTTACTGGACGTAGACAATTTTTCTGCTATCAGGACATGTTTCAAAGTTGATCTGACTTCCCAAATGGTTATTCATGCAGTTCATCCTTCTCATGTGGGAGTAAATAAGGGTCAGCCCTTTTTAAATGATACTGCCTGTTTTGCAAAAATGTCATGGCTGCTCCAGAAATACAGAGGCTTGCTTAGTTCTCATTTCCAAGAGCAACCTTGTGCAGATTTGGATGGAAATGCAGGGTTCTTCTGTGTTACCCTGGGTCACCTCCACTGGGCTACTTTGTCCTCGGATGATATTTGTTTTTCTAAATTAAGAATGCTCAAGAGAAGTTCCCCATCCATCTAAATCTGTTCACAGATCCAATATACAGACACTTGCTAATTTGCTTCTGTGATTAAAAAAATAAATAAAAGCTGTCTACACTTCACGCCAGTAGAAACTCAGGATCCCGGGTTGGTTGGGACATAATTTGTTCCTCTCTTGGATACAAAGTTTCCTGAATTAAGCAGATGCAATATGTCTAGGTATCACTCTCTGATTCATCAGGGAGCCTCCTTAGTAACTAGCATTTTCTTTTTGGTTATTTGGGTTTTTGGAAAGTTTTTTCAGTTAAGGTGAAAAGCTAAATGGGGTACACCACACATTCACAAGAAGGGGCTGCTGGATGGGCTTGAGGGCGCACTATTCCCAACAGGACGCCATGGCATTTGAGAAAGGAGCCAAAGCAGCCTTCCCCCAAAGCAGGCTATGTGGGCCTCATTTGAGAGGGGCCCTCCCTCTACTCAGAGCAAAGGAATATCCTTCTCCCTGAAGACAGAGAGACAGAGGAATCTGAATGCACAGGTCTTGCTAAGTCCCCTCCAGTGTATTAACATTACGCCCTGGTATTTATCCAGTTATACTTCTTAATGTCTACCCACTTCTTCACCAAACCTAGTAGAAAAAATACACAGGTTTACCCATTTCTTTGGGTCTTCATTTCTTTACGAAGACTCTCATGTCATAAAAAACTTATATTAAGATTGGGTGTGGTGGCTCATGCCTGTCACCCCAGCACTCTGGGAGGCTATGGTGGGAGCATCTCTTGAGCTCAGGAGTTCAAGAACAGCCTGAGTAAGAACGAGACCCCATCTCTACCAAAAACGGGAAAACTAGCCAGGAGTGGTGGCCCATGCCTGTAGTCCCAGCTATGCAGGAGGCTGAGGCAGGAGGATCTCTTGAGCTCAGGAGAGTGAAGTGGCTGTGAAACGTGATGATACTGCGGCACTCTACCCAGGGTGACAGAGTGAGACTCTGTCTCAAAAACAAAACAAAACAAACAAGCAAAAACTCCAAAGAACCATTTATATTAAATACATTTATATACTTTTCCCTTGTTAATCTGTCTTTTGTTATAGAAGCTTCAGCTATGAACCCAGAATGTGTGAGAAAAAGGTGTTTCTCATTCTCTATATACTAAGAAGTGACAGTTTCCTATTTGCAAAATTGTGGGACCTTCGAAGTTTATTTTCTCTCTTTCTCACGTACTGTAATGACTGGGAACGTGTTATGTCAGGACAGTAGAGTTCCTGAGCAATATTTCATAGAACCCTGGTTGTGGCAGTCAGTGCTTTCTCCTAAAACCTGAGG
Source organism: Galagoides demidoff (assembly GCA_963574575.1). Lineage (NCBI taxonomy): Eukaryota > Metazoa > Chordata > Mammalia > Primates > Galagidae > Galagoides > Galagoides demidoff. Next base: position 27,944 of record CAUYQV010019604.1, on the reverse strand, counting down.
GAATTTCTACTGTGATTAACCAGATTTGCAACTTGTGTGGCACTTATTCCTAATTTAAAAGGGTAAAGGTGATTTACATGGAAAATATTAGTTGGACTATTAAATGTATAACTAGGTTTTCCTTCCTTGGTTTTTCCTTCCCTGCTTATTCTTTCAGATGGGTAATATTTAAAACAGGAACTACTTGCTGGGCTCTGGGGACATGGTTTATGCCATTCATGGTGAGGAGATAACAGCTGCCCTGGTTTGGAGTTGATAATTTCCTAACAACAATCTTCCTAGCTGCACATCAATAGCCCTGCAAGGCAACAGGATGATGTTATCTAAAAGCAAGGTGACTAAAGTATTAAATATTAATTTCTTAATATAAAAATGAGATGTGGCTGGCTGATTTGGCAAGGATGAACAGTAGCTTCCTGGATCTCTCTCTGCTGACACCCACAGGCTGACATGGAGTTCTAGCCCCGTATCTCAACAACAGGCACCTCAAGGCATCTGTGAAAGAACCCTAACAGAAGCGTTCTTAAATGTGGGTCCCTTGAGTTAAACTAGGGCATTATTGTTGCTAATTATGGCATGTTCTATGAGCTTTTAAGATACTGACAGCTACTGGTCCCAGCCCCATTTGTGCTCTGATCTGTCAAGGGCCCTACCTATGTGCAGGTGGCAGAACTAGGCTTGAGTGTGATCCCAGCCCGCTGCACATAGGAGCCCTTGCTTGTGGCCGGGCCACTCTCTACCTTGTCATCAGCAGACTCCTCCTAGTCTGTGGCCTCCTGACCAGGTGGAGTTAGGCAAGGGCAGTGTGGCTGGAGGAGCTGTCCACAGTCAGGGTTCTGAAGGAGCAGAGCATGAGAGGACTGAGAGAACGCTTTCCAAATGGGATCTGTGCATTTATTTAGACAAGGGAGAGTATGGGCAGATGCATATTTTAAAAACAAACTTAACTGTGTGCATTTAAGGTATAGAGCACGATGTTAAGAAGTACACATAGACAGTAAAAAGATTACTGTAATGAAGCAGATGAACATAAGCCATCATCTCACATAGTTACCCATTTTATTTTGTAGCAAAAGCAGCTCAAATCTGCTCATTTAGTATGAATCCCATACATGGTACATTTCTACACTTGTTTATATGTGATAATTTGTACCCTTTGATGTACAGCTCCCCATTTTCTACCCTCCCCCACCCTTGGTAGCCACTGGTTTATTCTCTATCTCTGTATATTTGATTTTTTAAAAATTTCATGTATAAATGAGATCATGTAATATTTTTCTTTCCATGTCTGGCTTACTTCACTTCTCATGTTGTTACCCAGACTTATCCACGCTGTGGCAAATGGCAAACTCTCTTTCTCTGGGGGGATGAATAATATTCCATTGTGTATATGCACCACAGTTTCTTTATTGATTCATCTGCTGATTGACACTTAGCTTGTTTCCATGTCTTGGCTGTTGTGAATAATGCTGCAGTGACCGTGGGAGTGTAGCTATCTTTACGAGGTGATAATTTCATTTCTTCTGGGCTGTCCTTATTAGTATAGTGGTGAATATCTCCATCTGTTATTTCTTCTGAATATATGCCCAGAAGAGGGATATCTGAGTCTCATGGTCATTTTATTTTATTATCATTATTATTTTTGCAGTTATTGGCTGGGGCCAGGTTTGAACCCGCCACCTCTGGTATATGGGGCCAGCACCATACTCCTTGAGCTACAGGCACGTCCCTATTTTATTAATTATTTATTTTATTTCAGAGACAGAGTCTCACTTTATCACCCTCAGTAGAGTGCTGTGGTGTCACACTGCTCACAGCAACTTCCAACTCCTGGGCTTAGGTGATTCTCCTGCCTCAGCCTCCTGAGTAGCTGGGACTACAGGTGCCCATCACAACGCCTGGCTATTTTTTTGTTGTAATTTGGCTGGGGCTAGGTTTGAACCCACCACCCTTGGCATATGGGGACAGCGCCCTACCCACTGAGCTACAGGCACTACCTGGTCATTTTATTTTTAATTTAGAAATGTTCCTATCATTTTCTATAATGGCTATGCCAGCTTTCCTTCCCACCAATGGCGTAAAGAGCTCCCTTTCTCTACACCTTTGCCAGTATCTATCATTTGAATTTTTGATCATGGCCAGGCAGATGAGTGTTTTTTTATGAGTATTTCATAAGCCTGAGATATCAGAGTCTTTAGCAAAGAAGAGTAGTCAACGCATGAAGGTTAAACTGAAATTTAGGCAACACTGTGCAATTCAATAAGCACCAGGCACGTAGGCCATTGAGCACTTGAAATGCGGCTAGTCTGAAAGGAGATACGCTGTTCAGTACAAAATACTCATCTGAATTTAAGACTTAGTGTTAAAAAGGATGTAAAATATTTCATTAACAGTTTCTATATGATCACACATCTGAGTAATATTTTAAATATGTTGGGCTAAAAAATGTTCAAAATTAATTTTAGCTATTTCTTTTTACTTTGCTTTGATGTGATTGTTAGATAATTTAAAAATAAAATACATGGGTCATATTTTGACCTATATTATATTTCTATTGGACAGTGTTGATCTTGAACTTGGGGGGAATATTGCCTAGGAGATTCTGAAAGAAATAGTCAATTAAATAAATGATGAATGAAAATTATAATTGAGGATGACGTTCTATGGCTGTTGCAGCTTAGAAAAATTTGCAAAGAGAAAACATTAGATGGAGGAAAGCGATGACCAACAGTAGTTAGTGTACACTGACCGACCACATGCAAGGTGTACTAGTCCATTATCTCTCTTCATCCCCACAATAATCCTGGCATGTAGGTAAGTGATCTTTGTTTTCCATAGATGAGAAAACTGCAGTTTTGCAGTGGTAAGTAATTTGTTCCAAATCACTTAACCTAGTGAAATAAGATCAGAGGTTCAGGATCAGTTCTGCTCCCTGTCCTTCCACTTATCCAGGGAGGCAAATATGAATGGTGTGAGGTGCCAGGGCCATGGCTGTAAGGATGGGAAACACCGAAAAAATGCTGCAGCAGACAACACAGCAGGCTTTGAGAAGAAACAAGTGCAAACAGTTAAGAAAAAAGAGACTCGGCACTGGTGGCTTGGGGGTTAGGGCGCTGGCCACATATACCGAGGCAAGCAGGTTTGAACCTGGCCTGGACCAGCTAAACAACAGTGACAACTGCAACAAAAAAACAGCTGGGTGTTGTGGCAGGTGCCTGTAGTTCCAGCTACTTGGGAGGCTGAGGCAAGGGAATTGCTTAAACCCAAGGGTTTGAGGTTGTTGTGAGTTATGATGCCATGGCACTCTATTGAGGGCAACATAGATTCTGTCTAAAAAAAAAAAAAAGAAAAGAAAAAAGAAAAAATAGGCTTCAACAAACTTTAGAACCAAAGTCCCAGGGATATTGAGAGTCCCAGGAGAGATAAAGTCTCAAGTCTCAAGTTGGAAGTTATGCTATGAAATAGCACTGCTCTCCCCCAAACCCATTCTATGAATCCACTCTAACAATTAGGCTGGGTGCAGTGGCTCACACCTGTAATCCTAGTACTAGCACTCCAACAGGCCCAGAGAGGAGGATGACTTGAGGTCCAAAGTTCAATATAAACAACACATATTTAGTAGACTCCCTTTTTATGCAAGGCCCTGTCTAGCAGGATGGGAGAGACAAAGAGTGACAAAATATATTTTCTAGCCTTTTGTCTACTTGGAAGGTGAGAAATAAGCTGCTGAAACCACTGAATGATAACAAAGTTTGGGGGAGTGGAACGATAACTTACTAGGTGTTAGGATGGCTGTGGATGTTTGGATAGCAAGCAGTGTGACCTTGTACAAGTGATTCAACCCTCCTCACAGCTCAGTTTTCTTATTTGTAAAGTTGGCCTGACATTCTCTGTCCCACCTTTCATGGTTGTTATGAGAACTAATGTCCAAATGAAACAATGTATATGAATACATCTGGTGAATTGTAAAGTTCTATTTATGACTTGAAAATCTATTCCTTAGATGTTATTGGTCTAGATAGACAGAAGACCACTGATTGGTGGGGGGGGGCAATGTTAAATCCACAGATATTGTCCAACTTCTGACTCATTCCCTGTAGTACATGAATGTGAATTCCATTGACTGAGTTAGCTATTTAAAAAAATTATTGAGCACATCTAACTAATTCTTCTCACAACCGTCCTGGGAGGTTGGTATTGTTCAACTTATTTTACTTATGAGAAAACTGCCACTCTGATTCTGAGTGACTTTATTGGCATAAAGTGCAAGATGATGGTCTTAAATCTATGATTTCTGATAGAGGTTCTGTGCTCTGGCCTCCAGTCCCCAGAGTCTGATTCTCTGGGTCATGTATCTGCGTGTTTGTTAAAACTTTGCAGAGATTGTGACAGGTAGCTAGTCTCAGGAGTCTCTGCTCTAGCCAGCTCTTTGTGACAGAGATTGTCCCGTGAGGCCACTCAGAGCCCTGAGTCCCAGTCTGCTTCCTGGACTGTCAACTGACTGGTCCCAATCCCGTCCTGCAGGAATGCAGAGGTAGCCTAAAAATCTTTTGATGACATCCTTTCAACACATCTGGAATGATGTGGGCTATTTGTCACGAGCCCCTGTTGAAGGCAGCTGGGAGCCCCTTCCTAAGAGGCATATTCTCCAGACTTCAAGTCTATTATTACTTTCGTTACTAGGACATCTTTTGCTGAGAGAATAGAAAGGTGAGATTTAGAAATGAATGAGGTCATTGTCACAATCTGTGAGAGCAAAGCTAGGGGAGCTTGGTGTCTTTTGTGTCTGCCCAGACCAGATGTGTACAGATTCCAGCAGGGATGTCACAGAAGATATCATAGAAGTGCCGTTAGCATCTTCAAGAGCCAAGGAAGAAAATCAGAAATTCCTCATGTTACAATTGGGTTCTAATATTTCCTTTTTCAGTAAAATGTGATATAAAGATGCATTTCTATGGGTTTTCTTTGCATCGTCATTTCTTAAAACAATTTAAGAAAACAGCAACAACAATACAGACTCTTCAAAAATAAGGAAGAAAGTTTAGGTAGAGAACGGCCTACACGGTGACAGCCAGCCTCCAGACAGCCCAGCTGTGAAGAGCGGGAGCTGTCAGAGAAGCTGGAGGACTCGGGAAAGTGAGCTTCTAGCCAGACAGGCCTTAAAGAGACCCCTGGGCCTCACTAGGCAGATGCTGGTGGAGTCAGATAGAAGGAAAAGGCAGTCCCTCTGTAGTCTGCAGCACAATCTGGCCTTATCTCTCTCCCACAGGCTTTGCTGCAACTTTCCTGGGATTAGGGAAGATGCGTGCAGTCTCCTTCCAAAAGAAAAGGGAGTGGGAAGCTGAAACAATCAGCCGCTAATTTGTGTGCAGGGGATGCCCCAGGGCTGCTCAGGCTCCAAAGGCTGCGTACCAGTAACCCTGATGTCCGGGCAAGATGCCGTCTACCCTTCCCCACCGTCACTACCAAGGTCAGACTCTACATTCGTCCTCTAACTGCTTGGGGGGGAAGCTCTGAAATGTGTCTTTAGGGACATTTCCAAGGACAGAGCATCTTGTGAATGGGGACATTTTAAGTAACCTTGTCTTATCCTTATTGGAAAGAAATGAGGGAAATATATACCAAAATCAAACCGTAGAAGCTCTGGAATGATACGTGCATAGCCCAGGCTTCACTGAACTTGGGAGTTTTCAAATCTTGTGTCTTTGTAAGTGCTTGGTAGACCATTGTTCTGCTTTTTGGTTGTCTTTATGTTAACCGACACCCCGAAGTCACAGGGGAAGGAGCAGGTAGGCAAGAATATGTGTTTAACTTCCCTTTGTTAACAAAGATACTTCGAATGTGCACATGACCTCTCCTGCCAGTCCCTGAGACCTTCCTTGAACATAATCTCCACCTCCAGCCCTTCCTTTGTGGATTTAAATCACCCAGCCACTGGGCACGCCTTGTGTGAGATTATGCACCCTTCTGTGCTGATGCCCTAGTGGACTGTAGGCTCTGAGCGGAAAGCTGTGTCTGTGAAACACCTGCTGAAACCAGGCACAGTGCTAGGTATTTTGATGCTCGTTCATTCATTCCATTAATATAATTTATGTTTTTACTTAATAACATATCATATTGGCAATTACTATTAATGTAGCTTTTATCTTTCCAGGGAACTGGTCAACAAATTAACAAACTAAATGAACCAAACAATTACAGCTATTGTTACACGTTAAGAAGAATATAAATAAGGTTCCATGATAGAGAACAATGGAAAGATCTACGTTAGAAATGAGATTAGGATAAGTGCACAGTTCTCTTTGAATCTGAGCTCTGAGAGGTGCTGAGAGAGTTATAATCATGCCAGTGGCTGGGAGGTCTGCAGCCACAGAGCACTCCTCGACCCCACCTCTTTCCAGGCTGCATCAGTCTCCCTTCCCCCACTCACTTGAGTGCCTGGCTCCTGGAATACAAAAGCCCCTGATGCCTTCCTGTTCTTCCTCTTTCTGCACAGCAGTGAGAGGTATCCCCGGTGGAGAAGGTCTTCTGAGGCATCACGGACCGGTGACTGTCAGTCTGATGGGTACCAGACAGTGCCACAGACAGGGCTCAGCCCACGCAAGGTATTCTCCAAGGCAACCCCATTTTGATCAGCCGTTCCCACGAGGCTGAAGGTAGAAAGAAGTTCCATCCTGGTTTTTCTCCAATAGTTTTGTCAGGTTTTCCTCTCTCCTCCCTTTCTCCTTTTGGGCCACTTTCTTAGGAGCGCTGCTTCTCTTTACCTGCCATTAAGACTTCAGGTCAGGGTGGCAGGAGGAGGCTGGGGAGGGAAACACAGGCTTGGCGGGTCCTGGTGGGCTGAGGGTTGGGGTTGGGGGCAGGGGCAGGAAGGAGGAAGGTGAGGAAGGTGCCGGTGGCGCTGCACAGAGGGGTGGTGTCCTGCCAGGACTTCCTGCCTGCGGGGCTTGTCTGTGTGAGTCCCCTTCCCTGGACCTTCTCCCCTCTTGTCCTTTCCATGGTCCTCAACCTGCTTTTCTTTGTTGTTCAAAGTCCAGAGTTGTCCTCCATGCAAATCTTTTTCTAAGGCTTCTTCCAATACGTTTGCTGCAAGAACTATTTCTTAAACTACCAACACATAGAGAAAGGGGTGGGATCCCTTCGTCAGGAGGCCTTCTGGGGACTGCTGGGAGTCTGGTCTTCCACTACCAGTGCTCTGAGTCGTGTTTTAGTTTGAACATTTTTTACTTGTCTTAACTGGGCAGAGGTTACAACATGAGGAAATAAAAGTTCGGCTAACAAAGATCCCTTCTGTGACAGTTTTGTGTCTCTCTGCTGGTGGCGGGGGCAGCAATGCACAGGACAGGCTCAGGCTCCATGGGCAGCTGAGGCTGACAGCTCTGCGGGAGGTTGGGGGTCACTGTCTTTTCTGTTTCCTCATCTGACCCCAGAGATAATGCCTCTAGCACTCTTGTGAGGACTCAGTGAGATAATGCAGCTGAAAGTGTTTTGCAAACTTGTAAAATGCTAAAAAAAAAAAGGAGGTATTGTCTTTCCCCAGCTGGAAAGGTCAGGAATAAGTGAGTGTCAGGCAGAACATGTGTGGTTGGGTAGGCTGCACCCACTCTGCTGCCCGGGGTCTGTGTGCTGGGCTTCCGGACCACTCAGTGACATTTGCTGTCAGAGGTTACTTTACCACCAGTGGCTTATTTTCCACCTCTTTATAGGTTATTGTTACCTGGGTGACAGTAAACACCTCAAGCTTAGGGCTGAGCGGCCTCCTTGAGAGGCAGAGGGGGGTACAGTCATTATGCCAGGGTCTGCCTTCTGCAGAGCTGTGTGTAGAGAGAACAGTGTGCATAGAGAGCATGGTGGAGGCCGGAGGAGAAAGGAGGAGGGTTGAGGAGGCTGTGAGGTCAGACAGAAATTCCCGAGACAGAAGAGTGACTCCTGCCCCCTCCAGGTAGCCCCAGCCTGCACTGTCCTCGTGTGTGTCAGTCTCAGAGTCCGTGGGTCAGTCCCCCTCTCTGTGTGCCAGGCATTGCCCTGCCTGGTGTAAAGCCTTTGTCATTTGTGTCCATCGAGGTAGTCTTGTCACTCAAAGCCCCGTTTGTGCCCCGGGTAGCCTCCCATTCCTCACTGGGGCCTGAGTCCTTCCAGGATGCCAGCCTGCCTTCTCTAACTGCTGTCCTCGGGCCTCACTGCTTTCTCTGGACCCCTGCTGCAGCCCAGACAAGAGTATTAACATGAGTTTGGGGTTAAAAAGATTTGAATACTGACCCCATATTATACTAGCTGGGTGACTTTGAACAAGCTGGCTAACCTTCCTGAGCCTCAGCATTTTCATTTTTAGAACGGGGGTAATAGATGTTTTGAACAACTTTGAGGTAACGTATGTAGAGTACCTAACAGACCTGGTCAGAATACGTGGTCAGGAAACGGGTGATGTGGTCATGGCTGGCATTGCACATGCAGAGAGGTCCTGCCCACCTGCAAAGGGGCAGAGAGTCCTCTAGCCCCTGGATCTGAAATTTCAGATACCAGTCCTTGTTTTGGAATAATGCCAAGCATCTGCTAGCCTCTGTCATTCATGTTTATTCCTGAGACTGAGCCTGTTCTCTTGCCCACAGAAGTGGTCTAATAAAGCAGAGAGATAGTTCCACTTTTGGATAAGCTTTTCCAAGAAAATGTGTGCATGCTAATCAGAGATTCCCTGTATTTATCAAAGCAAACATGATTTTGTATGTCTAAGGAAAAGTGCTAGACGCTAACTTGCACTCTTCACTTGCCCACGCCGGCCCTTGCTCAGGCTTTGTCCTGAGTTTACCCTGAGCAGGTGTGTCGAAAGTTCTGACACGCAGAAATCAAGCCCTGTGGGAAAGTTGGCAGTTCATCCTTCTAAACTGAATGTCACCTTGGTCTCCTTGGAGTGTCCTCTGAAACATAGTGACTGATTCTTAGCGGAGAAATAAACTCTTGTTATTTTAAACCTCCTCAGGTTCTGGCAGTCCTGGCCGATGTTTACTACTCAGTAATTTAAATACGCCAGGCTTTTCACAAGTGCTTATTAAAAGGCTCATTAGGCTTTTAAATACTGAGTAAATTGTATGATAGTACATGCTGATGATTGATTTAAAATAAATCAAAATTAGATCTTAAAATTATATTATCCTTCATTCAGCATTTAACAAATATTTACTAATTTTCCACCTGGTGCCAAATACAGGGCTGGGGGTTCAAAACAATAAACACATCTGCCCTTGTGAAGCATACCTTCTATGGGAACAATTAGCAAAAGAAATAGATAAATAATATGTTCTATTTGAAGATAATACTGTTATATAGGAAAAAATTAGGTGGGAAGGAGGACAGGAAACACAGGAGTTGTGGTTATTAACATGTCAGTGGGGACAGAAAGTGTCACTGGGAATTTGAGAGTGCAATGCACGGAATTCTGGGAGAGGAGCCTTCCAGGCGAGGACTGAGAGGGCAGAAGGGCACTCTGAGGACAATGTCTAGGTCCTCCAAGAACCGCAGGCCACAGATGTGTCTGAACCGGGCTGAGCCAGGGAAGAGTGGCAGGAGAGCTCCTTCTGGCCGCCAGGTTGTGAAGGCCTGGGAAGCGATCATGAAGGCTCTAGCTTCTACTCTGAGAAGAGGCCCTGATCTGACCTGCCTGTTGGCAAGGTCATGTGCTGCGCTGTGGGGGATGGACTGTGGCTGGGTTGTGGGGGTGGGGAGGTTGGAGCAGGGAGAACTGCAGTCTCCGAGGTGAGGGATAAAGGTAGTTAGGATACAGGGTAGCAGCAGTGCTGCCAGATTCTGGTTGTATTTTGAAGGTAAAGTTGACCAGACTTTGTGATGAATTAGATCAGAGGTTCTTAACCTGTGGGTCATGACCCCTTTGGGGGGTCAAATGACCCTTTTACAGGGGTCACCTAAATACATCCTGTATATCAGATATTTACATTATGATTTGTAACAGGAGCAAAATTACAGTTATGAAGTAGTAATGAACATAATTTTATGGTTGGGGGTCACCACAACATGTGGAACTGTATTAAAGGGTCGCTGAATTAGGAATGTTGAGAACCACTGGATTAGATATAGGAAAGGACAGAGAGGAGTCAAGGGCATCTTCTAGGTGTTACCAGCCACTGCTAGCCTGCATGGCCATTTCTTGCAGGACGCTGCTGGTCAGGCCTTGGCAAGGCAGGAGGAGCCTGCATGCTGAAATCTGACATTGTTTATTCACTTCCACAGCTACCGTCAGAGATAAGTTAGGGAACTGGACTCAGGGCACTCTGTGCACCCAGTGGGTGTTGTCTAAATTTAGAATTTAGATGCATCTAGAATACAGATGCTTTGAAGATATAACCACCTAAGATAGGATAGTGTATGACTTTGTAACCTATGAGGGGGTATCTGTCTGACATGGAATAACGTTGGGGATATTTACTTTTACTGTGGGAATAAAAGGCAACAAAGAGAAAGCGGGGACAGAGCAGTTCTTTCGGGAGACATCCCTGCTGCTCTCCGGAATCAATGGCTTTTCTGTAAATAAAAGTGAAACTGTTGATCTTTCATCTGCTTTTCTGTTGATTGGCTTGGGTGACAGGCGGACAGACAGGCTTCTTGGTCTGGTAACATAGAGGGTGGGTGAAATAGGTTTGGAGGAAAACCGGACATTCAACTTAACATGCGAAGTTTAAGATATATATTAGACACTCAAGTGGAGATGCCGTGTTGGCAGTTGGAGCTATGAAATATCAGGAGTTGGGAGTTTATAGGAGGTGGTTACCGCCGTGGCATCAGCTGAAGTCATAAGGTGGCGAGTGTAGAAAGAGGAGGTAAGAGATGAGGAGTGAACAGAGGAGCTGAGAGTGGCCAGTGTGTGTGGAAACTCACTCTGTTACCCTGGGTAGAGTGCTTGGTATCATAGCTCACAGCAACCTTAAACTCTTGGGCTCAAGTGACCCTCTTGCCTCAGCCTCCTGAGTATGTGGGACTACAGGTGCCCACTACAACACAAAGCTAGTTTTTCTATTTTTAGTAGAGATGGGGTCTCACTCTTGCTCAGTCTGGTCTGGAACTCCTCAGCTCTAGCGATTCTCCTGAAATGCTAGGATTACGGGAGTGAGCCATTGCTCCCTGCCTGAGAATTGATATTTTGATCTAACAAGTAGAAGTTTTAGTAAACTTGGTGACAACAGTTAGTGATATTTGTTATGTAGGCAAAATTCTAATTGAACTGAATTCGAGAAAGAAGGGGAAAAGAAGAATTGGTGAGAGTGAGTTATAGGCAGACTTTTAAAGAAAGAAAAAACTTACTATAAAGAAAAACAAGGCCATTCCTGCAGGGAAGTAGAATCAAAGTAGGGTTCTTAAAAAACCGGAGAACTATGGCTTGATCCTGCCTTTAGGCTGATGGTAAAGGTTCCACGGAGAAGAAAAATGAATGACATGATGTTGGGACACTGTCTTGGGTGGGTGCGGGATCCAGCGCTCTAGTGAAAGGGTTGTTCCCTTCCACACGCCTTGAAGACCCTCCCACAGTAAGAGGAGGGAAGGTGGAATTTATGGGCACAGATGCCAGTAGGTGGGTCGCTATGACGGTGGGAACTTGAAGGAGTTCTCTTACGGTTGCTTCTACTCTTATTCAGTGAATGGAAACTAGGGCCATCAGCTGAGAGGGAAGATGAAGGACAAAGGGCTAGAGCAGGAGGTTTGAGGATGCAAAATACAAAGTGGAAGGATATTACATTTGGCAATTGACTAGGAAAATGGAATATACTTGCCTGTGGGTTGTGAATAAAAATTGAATCAAGGGTGGGGAACTTGTGGCCTCAAGTCTAGATGTAGCCCTCCAGATCCCCAATGTGGCCCCTTGACTGAATCCAAACCTCACAGAACAAATCTCTTTATTAAAAGGGCCCCATCTAGACTTGGCCACAGTCAAAGGGCCACGCTGAGAATCCACATATGGCCCCAAGGCTGCAGGTTCCTGGGTAAGAGAGTGGGTAAAACACCGATGTGGAGGAAACAAGGCCGGTGAGACGTGTGGTCAATGAATCGGGAATCTGCCTGCTATTGATGGTTTTTTGTCAGGGAAGAGCTGGAGATACAGGAGGTGGGAAGCAGAGCACGGGGGCTTCACACTCAGATTATGGGGCTGTTTCACTGTGGTGGGACATGCCTGGAGGGGTGACCCTGGGACTGGGTGGCTGAGCTAGGAACACAGACAATATTACTGGAGGATAGGAATTTCAGAAACTGAAAGCCCAGGGTTCTGGAAAGCTCATCAGTGTAGATACTGAAGTTACTAAGAATTTAAAGAATCCCACAGAAAAGATACTGAAGGCATTAGTTTGGGATGTACTATCGGCCTCCTCAAATCAAATACTGTGCCTGACGGCCTCTCACTGCTGGCATATGACAACATGCGGTCAAGTCGGCATAGATCCTCAGCACGTCCTGGGCCTGTCCTTAGCCCTTCCACAAGGCCAGAGGTTACACTGCAATTCTCTTTTTTCTCATCAGCTTTCCTGACCCAGGTGCAAGCTCTTTAAGGATGACAGGATTTGTTGTGTCACCTTAGAGGCTGGCGTGGCATCTGCACGGTGCTCCACACGTCTTTGTTACTTGTGGCACATCCTGATTAAGGATACTGACACTGAAGTCTGATGGACCCAGGTGCCAATCCCAATGCCCTGCCCCCCTGTACAGGTCCCTGTACACTAGCTTTGTACATCCGGAAGAGACACACAGGACCACTTCCTCATCTGTGAGATGGACACAACCATCCATGGCTTCCCCCGACTCCCCCTGGTGAGCCTTCTCCTGGAAAGTGTGCAGCAGTCCTGGTGTATAGAAAGTGGAAACTCTAACTGCTGGCACATGAAGGCGAGATGACTTCACGTTTAAGTAATTTCTGGAGGGGGAACCACATCGGCGGGTCCAGGCTGCCGACCTTTGGAACAAAGGGGCCTTGAGAGGAAACTGGCTCTCTGAGGGTCTCCAGTGACCCGATGACATGCCCAGTGGGAGACGATGGAGGGATTTTACCAGCAGAGAAGCCCTCAAGTGTTCCCCGCTGTGTACCTCTCTGACCACACAGCCAAGAAACCGCAGTTGTCTGGGTCTCCATAGTTACTGGGCGAACTGACACAGTGTTGCCAGCTCCTGCTTCCGAGTTGTCAGCCATCACATTGTCGTGTTCCAGGTTGATTAAGCCGGAGCACACAGACAGGATAAATGCTCATTTATAAGCACAGCAACTACCACTTTGCAAAAGTCCAGTTAAGGAGCGGTTCCTAGGCTCTTTCTTTTAAGGGACACAGGGGCAGACGCAGAGCAGGTGAGGCGGCTGACAAGCATGCTGTCTCCCGCAATGTGGCCATTCTCTGCTTCTTATTAAGCTCCTCAACCTTGTGACTGACCAGAAAACTGCGCCACGGATCATCAATTTCCCCTTCCGTCTGTGTTCCGTGTCCTCTCCCTAAGCTCAGGGCTCAAGGCTCCAAGACTTGCGGGCGAGATAATGAGTGCGCACTGCTCATTTGCTCTGCCCCGCAGCGGGCAGCGCTGGATGTGTGGGCAGACTGCTTCTCCCGGGGGTGGACGGCCACGGTGCACTCAGACCCTCTTTCTTTTCTAAATGCCACAAGCTTTCACAATTAAGGGAGAGTTTGATTCAAAACATCTGTGTCAACCCTCAAGGCAACTGAAAAATGACTCTTTTTGTTGACGTGTGAGTAGAATTGCTCACGAATTGAAAATTTTAATTACAAGAAAGTTTTCTTTCAGTGGGGGCATTAGGAATTTTTGGAAGTAATTAGGCATTTTGGACTGTCTCTTGATCGCTTTAGATCTCTATAGTTTCAAACCAACATAGACCATTTCCTTGTAGCCTGCATGTTTTTTTGAGACAGAGTCTCACTTTGTTGCACTTGGTAGAGTGCTATGGCATCACAGCTCACAGCAACTTCAAACTTTCAGGCTTATGCAATTCTCTTGCCTCTACCTCCCAAGTAGCTGGGACTACAGGTGCCCCCCACAACGCCTGGCTATTTTTCGGTTGCAGTTGTCTTTGTTGTTTAGCAGGCCGAGGTGGGGCTTGAACCCACCAGCCTCAGTGTATGTGGCTGGTGCCCTAGCCACTGAGCTATGGGTGCTGTCAGCCTGAATGTTTTTATGTGTGAGTGTGTGTGTATGTGGAGAGGTTTGACTTTCAGGAGTTAATCTTTAAATGTAGGAATCAGATTAAATCTGTACCTGCTTTCTATTCCAGAGCTGATTTGATTGTCACCTGTTACTTGCTCCAGCCTTTACTATACCCATATCTCCCAACAGGAAGACTCGATCCCCTTTTGGTAATATCTGGACTGGGAGTTAGAAGACCTAGATATTAGCCCCAGAGAAGTTACCAGCAAATGGGTGACCTTGGGCAAATCACATCACCCCCACACCAGCCTCAGCAAATTCAGCTTCTTAACAGTGAAACAACATAGTAGAGAGAGGCTGAGGCTTTGGACTAGGACTCATATGACAGGGTTTAAATGTTGGATTCAAGACTGAGGAACTGAATGACTTTGGGCATCAGTTTATCATCTGTAAAATCGGGGTAATGACTGTGTATTTTATAGTAATAATAAAGACTAAGTTTTTCTGTTAACACAGTCCTCCCATGAGTTGAGCAATGAGCCATGATCTTTAGGTAGGTTTATTCAGCTAATTTCAAATCCACCTAATCTCAATACAATGAAGACCTTAGAACACTAACAGGTAGCATTAAAAGAGTGAATTATTGTATTCACTATTCAGCATTAAAAGAGTGAATTATCAGCATCACTATTACTGATAATTAGACCTCTAAGGATTCCTCAGGTTTTAAGTGTTTTCTTTGCTTGTTTCAATATTGCTACTTCCTTAGTTCCCACCCCCTTCTAGAAGAACTTTGATTGCCATGACTGGTGTTAATGACGCCTCGTGGGGAGCCCAGAGATGCTGGTAGACATTCTACAAACACAGGACAGTTCTACCTGCTCCCTCCCCACGACACCCTTGCATGCTGCTAAGGGAGAGGGACTTAAAGGCTGGAGAGTCTTGGCAATGAGTTTTCTTTTCTTTGCCAAATTAGTGCATATTGACAGTGGTGATGCTCCTGGCTCTCCTCCTCACATGGAGGAGGGAATGGTGGTAATTCCCGTTTTAAACCCTTCACTTTATAGTGGGAAGGCTCAAATTCCATTCCTCTCTCTCAAAACAATATTATGTTTTTGTTGTTGTTCTGGTCTGGGGGAATTAGCAAAACCTTGCTCTGGCCACCTACAATAAAACTCTTCTTGGCTGTCTCTGCACTTCCCAGGTGCCTGCCCTCATCACCTGGGTTTGCTGCTGCTTCATACTTTATCTTCTGCTTGGGACAGGGTCCCCCTCTACTGCTCACCCCTTCATCTTCTCTACCTTAGAATCCTCCTCATCCTTTAGCCCACGTCAACCTGTGCTGCTTTACTGCTGTCCCACAGCCCCACGAGCTACATCTTAGGGGATATCTCATGGATTACAGGTGTTGATCTGTTTGCATCATCACGTTTCCTACACCTTAGCTCCTGGAAGGCAGAAATCGCCTTTCTATTTATTTTTGAAGCGTGTGTAGAGTTTAGCACGATGTGCTATGTGCAGTGAGTGAATTCAACCAACACTTGTTGAATTCTAACATTGTTCCCAAGACTGGACTCTGCTTCCATGTGGACACTGCGGTCACCTAGGACCTCCCCAGGCCTGCTCCGGGATTCCTGTTTTAATGTTTCCAGTCATCACTTTGGAAACCTCCGTACTTTGTGCTCTCCTTCTCTCGCCTCTATTTTTGGTGAAGGTTAATTATTTTCATTGATGAAATCCGCCGTGATACACTTCATCTTTTTTTTTTTTTGTCCTCTTCTGTTAATGTGCAAGCTATTTTAGGAATGCAGTAAAAGGTGGCAGCTGCTATTTATACAGCAAGAAGCCGTCCTGAATTCCCCAGCGGGTCACGTCCTCATCCGTCTTCATTTACGTTTGAGAGGTGTTTCCTATGAGCCCACATGATTTACTTATCATGCTACCCATCTTATTCTCTATATCAGTCACTGAGGATTTTCATTTTATTTTTGCACTGGCTCTAATTTCACATTAGATTTGGATTCCTCCCCTATTCCTGTCTTCTCATAAGAAGGAGAGGAGAGGGAAAAACCACTAAGCTACATAAATATCTTTTTATGAATTGGAACTCTAGAGAGGAGAGCTTCATTACTGGAGGAAAAAGAACATTCTTGCCCCTGTGACCTGGTAATAGAAATGTGCCACTTTATAAAGTCTTAAGTGTTTTTTTCAAATATAATAAACCATTTAATGTTATAATCACTTGCTATTGAAGAAGATGTGAACAGTTGGAGTAAGTTACTAGACGTAATAATGGCTTTATTTTCAGTGCTGATGAATTGAATTAAAGTTAGATCTGCTCACGAGTATGCGATGCCCACATGCCTATATGTGGGGGTTGTGATTCATGCTCAGAAACTGTAGGCATACTATTAGATTGGTGCACAGATTCATAACTTCAGGACCTAGTGAGTAATGAGATTCATTACTTCAGGACTTAAAAGAATTTCTGAACTCAGCCCCCTGACACTTCTTTCCTACCTCTATCTAGCTTCACCTCTGGCAGGGTTATAATTTTAAAGATGATCCCACATCTCACTTCCTTAAAAACTTTTGCAGAGTCTCCATTGTGTGTAGCAAGGGGTCCATAACTCCTCAGTGTGACAGAAGAGGCCCTTACACTCCGCCAAATTTATCTCTCAGCTTCAGTATTCAGTATGCACTTTACTTCGGCCTCAGCAAATTTCTTTCCCATATTTAAACATGCTGTGGGCCCTTCTGTGCCTTTCCCTCCTTCTGAATAAAATCTTTGTATTTCCTGGAAGGCCCTGCTCAGCCCCTCTCTTTGTCTTCTCTTCACATACCCTCTGCTTCCTTCTGTGGAGGGGTAAGTGAGAAAGGGATTAGCCCAGGGCTTGCTGCGGGGCAGAGGTTCAGTGTACATGTTCTGTGTGTGAACAGACAATGGAGTGAAAAATCACAGGAGGACCTCTGCCTTATGAATGGGTCTGTTCTGGATGTTTCTAAGAAAGTTTAACCCAGCATGACTGATCCGCATACAGTATAATTATTAAGTAAAAATAGACACATACTTTCTTTTCTTAAAAACTCCCCAGGAAAATATAGGGCCCTTCGTTCTCAACAACCTTATTACCCCCTCACCAGTCTGCTTTTCTATCAACCTGGGAGACCAGAAGCCACAGGGCAGGGGAAGGAATGGGCATTTGGTCAGAAAAGCTGATGCTGGGGAGCAGAGGCCTGGGAGGGTAGAGTTCTGGTGGGCATATTACTAGCTTACTAGGGCTGCAGAACAAAGCACCCAGACTGGGTGGTATAAACAAAAATTTGTTTTTTTCACAATTTCAGAGGCTGGAAATCTAAGACCAAAGTGTAGGCAGAGTCAGTTTCTTCCAAGGCTTTTCTCTTGTCTTCACTGTGTCCCCACACGGTGTCTTAGCTGTTTTTTGCTGCCACCTCAAAACACCTGAGACTGAGGAGTTTATAAAAGATAAAAATGTACTTTCTCACAGTTCTAGAGGCTGGGAAGGCCAAGATCAAGGCCCCAGCATGTGAGTCTGGTGAGAGCCTTCTTGCTGCCTCTGTACGTGGGGGGAGGCGGAAGGACAAGTGAGCCCGCTGCTGCACGAAGCCGCTTCCGTAAGGGCCTTACTGCCACTCACAGAAGGAGCTGTTTAGCCCACTAACTCCCTAAGGGCCCTGGCCTTCTGCTATCCCACTGGCACCACCTGGATTTTGGAGGGGGAACTGTTCATACCACAATACCTGGTCTCCCTTCTGGGTGTGTCCCAATTTCCTCTCTTTATGGATACCAGTCAGACTGGAGTATATAGAGGATCAACTGTATTTAGAGACAGAATCTTTAAAGAGGTAACTAAGTTGAAATGGGATTACTAAGGTGGGCCCTACTCCAGTTTCAACCACCTTGGATTGAAAATATTTGGAAAAAATAATAATAAAAAATGAGAATACAATCATAAAAATGATACAAATAAAAATACAGCAAAATCACTATATAGCGCTTACACTGCATTAGGTATTATAAGTAATCTGGAGATGATTTACCGTTTACAAGAGGATATGCATAGGTTATATGAAAATACTATGCCATTTTATAAAAAGGGAAGTGAGCGTCTGTGGATTTGGTGTCTGAGGGAGGTCCTGGAACCAATAACCTATGCTGTCAATTCTAAGTTATTGGGAGTCAGGACTTCAACATATGAATTTGGGGGGGCATAATTCAGCCCATCACAGGGTGGTAATAGGGACAGCAGTGACTGCTCATGGAGTCATGGCTTGCCTGTGCATTTCTTTTAGTGCCTTGTTCATGATGGGCATTTAAGAAATATTTCAGAATGTTTAGAAGTGAATGACTGACCCTACGTAGAAGCGAAGTTAGATTCTGACCATGACCGTTCAGCATGTAAGTGTTCCCTCTCAATCTTTTCTCATATGTGAGTTTATCTGCATTTTGTTAACATGCTCATTTGAATAATTACTGAAAATGCTGCCTGGGATCAAGGACTGAGGCCTTCCATGGTGCTTCCCTCCTGTGAGTTGGCAGCAGCTGTTTAATCAGGCAAGTTTGTTTAGTTTATTTTAAGTTTACCTAACTATGTCCTCATGTAGGCTACATTCTTCTATGATATGCTTGTTACATGTTTATTTTACCAAAGGCATTCATGAAATTTTATTTCTGTGTTTATCACCAATATGACTCCTAGAAAATGATTCCAGGTGGCTCTTGAAATGCAGACACAGTGTATCTAGAGCATGGTCCTCCCCACCTCTCTCACGACACTGCTGCAAATGCAGATAGTGTTGACCTCCTGGTCTTGTTCTCTGTAAATCACATTGGCCTCACAATTGTCATTCTCCTAAGGGTCCACAAACCACTTTCCAGAACATCAACACCTACTTCTCTAGTATGTGGCTTTCCAAAAGCACATAAATGTCTACACTGAATAAACTGGTAGAGGTGAAACATTGAGGACTCCATAGCTGCTCCCTGTGGCCAGAAAGGCCATATCACGCATACCTGTCAGCTTTAGCTGGAGGCTTAGAGGGTACGCTGTTCAAGGACACCTCTCCACAGTATTTGTACAATGGAAGAATGCCAGGAAAAGCTCTGAGATTTGAGACGTGCGGCTTGTATGTTCTCATATCAGATGTATGATATAATATGTGTCTCACATAATAAATGGCTCAGACTTGCCATTGATTATTATCTTGACATTATATTATGCATTTATTTGTTCACATGTTTATGAGTATCTCTCATTCTAGAAGATAAACTTTATGAGGGTAAGAATTTTGCTGTTCTATTGCCAACGATCAAAGCAGTTCCTGATAGTAAGGTCATCACTTAGATCCTCCAAGGCTAAAATCACTTATATGTCACATTATAATACCAATACTTGTTCTGCTTAATTCAAGATCATTGAGACAGCTAATGGGATGGACATATAGGCATTTTGTAGATTGTAAAGTGCCTTGTAAAGATAAATGAAACAGTTAGAGAGTTGGGTGGTTTTGAATGCCAGGAAACACAATAAGGAGATACTGTAACATAAGAACTTCAGAGTTGATGGAGTATACACCTTTGAAAAAAGTCAATTTATTTGCTTGGTTGCAAACTTAGCATGTCAAACGTTTTTATTATTCTTTAAAACAAATGTAGGATTTCTTTTTGAAGAAGTTTGAAATAAGATAGACACATTTGAAAGGACAAACGCTTGCATTTACAGGTGGCACGTGAACCTCTCTTCCTTGTGAATAAACTCAAAAGTGTGACTTCCCCCTTGGATGAAGCCTTGCTATGAGAAATGTCCTTTGTCAAAACCTGAAAGGTCACTGAGAATTCCTTGAAGCTCTTTGTTTAAATAATCGCATGAAAAGATTCCTCTTAAACACTCTGTCAGGGAACAAATACCACAAAGCAGAATGAATTCTACACCTTTTGGGAGTCCATTAATTTACTCTCAGTGGCATCATGTCATGAACACACGTACAGCAAGGTCACGGTTCCATTTTATAGCAATAACTCTCCTTTCTCATGTACAACACATGAAGCACATTTCTTGCTCAGGGAAAAATGTTTTATTAAAATTGTTTCCTTTGTTCTTTTTTTATAAATTGTCCTTTGTGACAAGACAGATTATCTGTACAATATATCTCTTTAGGACATCCACTGTATAATTACACCAATAGAGCTTTGTCTAATGCTACATTAATTTTCCTCCATTACTTTCTCTAGGAAGGATTCCATTATTGTTTACATGACAATGTAATTCATCTACCCATCCCTCCCTCCCTCCCTTCCTTCCTTCTTCTCTTCCTCCCTCCCTCCTTCTCTTCCTTTCTTCCTCCCTCCCTCCTTACTTTCTTTCCTTCCCTCTTTTCTTAACTGTGAGAGTTTATTAAAAGGGTAATAAAGAAAATCAATCTCTCAGGTATGGGGAGGCCTTTTTCAATTCTCTGGGCATGAATGATACTTGAAAGTTACAGATTTTATAGAGCAAACGGGCCAATCTTTAGACTCCATCACCTCCCACTACCATGATTCTGTTTTCCAGCCATTATTGATGAAAGGGAAAATCACATCCTGTAGCAAACAGGACTACATGCCCACATTGTTGGACTATAGAACCATCCTCTCTGTTGCTTGGAATTGGAATTTTATCGTGTTTCACCCAGATTATTTTATAAGCTTCTCAATTATTCTCCCTTCTCTCTCCACTTCCTCTAATATACCTTCTCCTCTGTTGCCTGAGAGATCTTTCTAAAATGACAATTAAGTCATTTATTCTATACTTTTATTAAAATTAAAATCTTAACCTTCTTTCTCCATCTCAAGCATTCACAAGAACAGCCCCAACTCATTCCTGAGGGTCCCAGTTTAGCACATGAGGTTTCTCTGAGTGGGGATGGACAACCCTGTCCTGCCCTCACCATCAGGAGGTTCTGACATAAAGGCATCACATAAACTGAAAAGTGACAAGTATGAGGTCATTAAAAATAATCCAAGTGTCACCATGAATACCCCTACTTCCAATTCTCTCCCTTGTAGATAGTCGGCAGGACCAGTTTTGTTCTATTGTGAGATCTTGTATCTTTTCCACTGTCAAGCATTCCTTTCAACTTGTGTCACAATCTAATTATTCTCCTGGCCACCACTGTCTCATCACTGATATGTGGTATGTCTTTCACACCAGTTAAATATCCTTAAAACACTCCTTTGAACCATGCTAAGAAAGCCCCAGTGGCTTCAAATGCTTATAGGGAAAGCCAGAATACCTGAGTTTTACATTTACTCTAAAAGTCCTATGTTGACAGTAAAGTGTTATACAAGAATGAGGTTAATACTATTATCTTTTAATGCATTGATGCCAGTTTTGGTATCAGCTGGGTCCCTGGACAGTGGTTATGTAAAGATCAATCTTTTCAATATTATACGTGACTTGGGGAAAGAAAAAGCAATCTGCCTTCAATTTATACTTTGTTAAGCCTACCATAAAGTTCGTGGGATTTTCTACGTCACAAAGAAATCATTTGGAGATGAGGTTAGGAATGTCTTTGCTGTTTCAGAAGTTGACAGTTTAAGAGTCACAAGAGAAACCCACATCACCTAGAAAATACAGAGGGTATCAAAAATGTACACATATTTTAAGAAAGGAAAAGATTGATTAAAATTGTAATACTCAATATGTACTGATAAAAAATACATACAAGCCACATTTGACTACTTTTGTAACTGTAGAAGTCAAATTTGACTTGAGTATTACAATTTTAATATAGTTATTTTTCTTGCTTAAAATGTGTATAATTTTTTTTGGCACCCTCTGTATTAAGGAAAATTTTCTTTTTTTTTTCTTTTTCTTTTTTTTTGAGACAGAGTCCCACTATGTGTCCTTGGTAGAATGATATGGTGTCACAGCTCATGGCAACCTCAAATTTTTGGACTTATGTGATTCTCTTGCCTCAGCTGCCCAAGTAGCTGGCACTCCGGTGCTGGCCACAATGCCCGGTTATTTTTTTCTTGTGGTTGTCATTGTTGTTTAGCAGGTCTGGGTCTGGTTCAAACCTGTCAAGCCTGGTGTATGTGGCCAGCACCCTAACCACTGAGCACAGGTGCCGAGCCAGGGAAAATTTTTTTGAAGGCAGGTGTGGTGTGATGGTGAAGACATGAATTTACAATTCTTAGATTCAAACTTCAGACACTCTTTTGTGTACTAGGTAAGAGAGCTTATTACAATACTGATTATCAAGGAATCACACTATTGTATGCATACCTTTGTTGAGTTCTGTCCATATTAACCCTAGGCTTGGGATATTAGCCCTATGATGCAAGCTTGATAAATGATTTTTCACTGAGGCTTGCTCTTTTCCTCTGCTCACTGGAGATCCGTTATCACCAAATGAAGAAACCAGTGCAAGCTTCCATGAAGATGACAAACCCCATGAAGAGAGAAGTGTTGCTATCCCAGCCTTCACATACAATAAGTGAGCCTAGATCACACCACACTGGAGCAAAGATGAACCATTCCAGCTGAGCCCAGCCCAAATTGCTGACTTAAAGAATTGGGGTGAATGATTATTGTAGTAAGCCACTATATGTCAGGTTTTGTATAGAAGAGCTACCTAATACCTGGGATGAAGTTAAGTTACTTAATTTCTCTTAAATTGTATGATGCCTAAATGTAGCTAATTTTTGTAATTTAGGATTGTTGTGAAGATTAGTTGAGGTAATCAATTTAGAGCTCTGAGCATAAGTGATCAATAAATGTTACTTATTATAATTATTTTGTGTAATTAATTATTATAATGATTAAAAGGTCATTAATTTTGGAGCAAAATAACTTTTTTCACATTTCTTATTTCATACTCACAAATTCTCTGTGAGATATTATTATCTACATTTTATCAATGAAAAGGTAGAGATTAAATGATATGCTTGACAAGTAAGTGTTTTTAGGGTCTGGGCTCTTTGGTTCATAAAGATACAAGGTGATACAAGCCCTGGCTATACTTTTTGTACCACAGTAAAGGTACAGAAACTTATCATGTGTACTTTTTATATGTACCCCATCCTTGGCTATATTTTATAGCCCTCAACAATCTGCATCATTATTTATTTCATATTCATCATGTATTTTATGTATGTCTCTATGTTATCTCAAATCCTTTCTCAAAATTTTGATGAGGTATCAGGAAAATAATGTTAAAATGCATAAAATATCAACCTAAGTAATGACATGCCCCCTTAAATAATTTATGATGTTAGATAAAGTTGTATAAATGGAAAAACTCTTGAAGGACAATGTGAAGAAAATATTTTAGCAAAAGGTATTCTACTTTTAAGATTATCTATGAAAGTGGAAATTTATTTCTGTGGCTATATAATACTTTCAATACTTTAGAATAAAAATATCTGTGCTCATAATCATGAAAGCAATATCTATTTAAAACCAGAGTTAGTGCCTCTGAAATATTCTCTGGCCAGGTCATATCATTTCTGAGATGAATATTAATAACAGATTATTTAAATTCTAATCAAATCTCAGTGACATCTGTTATCTTCTTGGATTGTTTCATTTCTCTGAGCTTCCCCCCTTCTGTAAAGTAGGATAGTAATAGCTGCCTTGCCATGCTGTGAGGATTTTATGTCTAGTATTACATACTGTGCTTGAAACAGTTTCTGGACTAGAAGTGGCATTCAGTGAATTGAAGATATACAGAGAGGAGTGTGATTGGAATTACCTACTGATTGCATTAAATGTCAGATTCTGATTCAGTAGATTTAGGGTGGGGTATAACATTCTGCATTTATAGCAAGCTTCCAGTTGCTTGTTCATGGACCCCACTTTGAGTAGCAAGGATAAAAATCAAGGGTTGGCAAATTATGACTCACAGGCCAAATCCAGCCAGCTGTCTGCATTTATAAAGAAAGTTTTATAGGAACACAGCCAAGCTCATTTGTTTATGTATTGTCTATATCTTCTTGTGCACTGTAGGGGGAGAGCAGAGTGATTATCAGAGAAACTGTGTAGTCAACAAAGCCTAAAATGTTTGGTGTCTGGCTCTTTTAGCAAATGATATATATATAGAACACAGAAAGCTTGTAACACCTTGAGGGGCAATGCAAAGCTGCTAGAAGGACATGGTAGGATCAGTCAGAGGTATCAGGTCAGTAGATCCCAGAGGACCCACAGGACCACCATACAGGGGAGAAGAAGATGCTGGGGAAAAGGGAGTCTTGATCTGTGAGTGTGAAGCTCTGCAGATGTTCAATAGCACAACCTGGTGTCAGGTGAGCAGACTTTGGAGTTTCACCAGCTCTGTGACCCTGAGCTGATATTTAAACCTTTGTGAGCTTCAGTTTGCTCATCTGAAAAATGACATCCATTAAACCAGTTCCTGGATTCTCTTGGAGAAGTAGTGATAACATATGAAAGATATTTAACATATAACCTGCCACTGTTAGCAGCACAAAGACTGAGTGGGAGTGAGGTGGTCTCATTAGCTGTGACAGACATGGCTGCTGGAGTTTCTAAGTTATTTTCTTGCTTAGAGTCAAATGAAAAGTTGATTCCTGGGCCTAGATGGTCTTCTTGGGACCAAGAACTCTGGTTAGAGCTCAGACCCAGTCAAGTAGATTGGGCTTCATGACAGAGCTCCAATCTTGGTGGTAGTATTTCAGAAACTGTGAGAGAAGCCTTATTACACAGATAGGGAATATTCATAATAAAATAATTACTTCTGGTTGAATGCTTGCCATTATCAGGTGCTATACTGAATATTTGGCATACATTATCTTCCATGATGATCCGTAAAAACATGGAAATATCACCTAAGATATTAAAAAACTAAAATTCAACTAAAAAGTATAATTAACATATAAAAGTAGAGAAAAAGAGGAAGAAGCTGAAAATACTCATGAGGAGGAATCAGCTGAAGAACTTTGGCAACATGAAAAATCAGAGCATGTCAACACTTCCTGGGGATGTCAAAGAAAATACAGTAGAGAATCCCATCCACAGACAAATTGCTGAAATGTCAGAAATAGAGTTTAGAAGATAGATGGCAAATAAGATAATTGGAATGGAGGAAAAGGTGGAAACAGAGAACCAAAAGATAGCTCAGTAGTTGTCTCAAGAAATTAATTAATTAAAAGACAAAATCACCAAGGATATGGACAAAATGAGGAAAGATATAGCAAAGCTTAAGGAATTGAAAAAGGTATTGAAGAGCTTCAAAATACAGTAGAGTCTCTCAGAAATAGAGTTGAGCAGGGATTCGGGGCAAGATGGCGGACTGCAGCCAGCTTTCCACAGAGGCTCCTGTCCAGAAGGACAGTTAAAAGACAGAAGTTTAGCAAGTAAGCCAATGATTTGGAGCTGAGCCAAGAGAGAAGGTTGAAGAACGCACATCAACCATGCTGAGGTGAGCAAAGGGCTTGCAGAATATTCCATACAAACAAGCAAGCAGACTTCAAACGTCCTCCCATTCTATACCACGGAGGACACCCTCTAAAAACTGGATCTCCTACCCCTACTAGGGTACCATGGCACTCTCCAGCCAGGCATAAAACTGTATATATTCTGTACCTGCAATTCTGAACTCCCAGCACTCCCCTCCACTCTCACCCCAAGGTCTGGAAACCTGTCCCCCATGGAATCCAGATTCTTGGGCATTTTCTTGAGACATGTGGACAGGACAGGGGCTATTGCTTGTCTGTGCTGATTCTGTGGCATGGGAGTAAGAAGAGGACCGTCAGCTGAGAGGGAACCATACAGGAGCAGTGGTGCCCTGAGGCACAGAGCAGGAGCTGCAGCAGCGGGGAACAATAAGGCTCACACCTCTGGGGCTATTCCAGACAGACATGCCCCATCTCTCTGGGCAACCAGAGGAAGATGGGCATCTTCTTCAGTGGCAGTCACCTGCTGAACGGATCTGGGACAGAAGCGCAGGCCCCATGAGTAAAGGGAAGGCCTTAGGCAGTAGCAGCCTGGGTGGAGCGTGGGGACTAGAATACACATGTGAGCAGAGCTGGCAGACTCCCAGAGCAGGGCTGAGCAAGAGGACTGCTTTACTGAGTCTAAGATGCACCCTGCCCTCAGGGGATCATAGCTGAGACAAAGGCAGACAGGCAGAGGCGGGAACTGACAGCTAAGTGTGAGCTCTAACTGCTTGCCACTGCCTAGGGGAAATGGTGGTTTCTGTCAACTCAAGCAGCATCTGATCCACAGGGGAATATAGCCAGGACAGAATCAAATTCTGCAAAGTTGTTCTGTCCTGTTCTGCCAGCAACATCAATCAGGGTTAGGGCTGGAACTGAGTGAACTGCCGCAGCCTCCATTAAGCACCTGAGATGTCAGGCCTCACCTCCCCCTGCTAGATAGTGGCAGACAGCAGTGGCCTGGCTCAGGACATAGATCTCTCTGTGACTCAGGTAGTCGTAACTCCCTGGAGCATCTGCTCATTGGAGGGAATTGGGTCACAGCCCTATAGGGTTACCAGTGACTGGATGTGACAGAGGTGCAAGGTGGGGAAGTAGGCATCAATCTTCCCAGGCTAATTTATTTTCTGGGTTGGTCCTTCTGACCTCAGAGCACTGGAGCGAGTCATACTTGAGCTGCCAGAAGACCCCTGCTACCAACTTGTGGGAGACCTTTTGAACTCTCCCACCTGAGACTGGTGCTGACGAGGACAATTGATTTGGACCTCTCGAACTGGGCCAATCACCCAGGGACTATCCAAAGTGGTACCACCCGAGGTGTGTGGTTGTGGGAAAGTTTGATTCTTCTTTTCAAATTGTTGCCTGTGGGAGGAGGGGTGACTTAATTGTTGGTTTTCTCCACAGCTGAGACTTCAACCCAGAGTAACTGATTCACTAGGGTAGGACAGAGACCAATTGAAAACAAGACAGAGCCACTTAGCCCCACCACACCAAGGAGGCCCCCAGTTCCTCACGCTGTAGCACTGTATGGGTCCTTGACAAAGCTCTAGGGGAACAGGTACAGACACCAGCCCCAGAATTTGGGCAAAGAATGAGTTAATCACTATCCCTAGAGTCGCCAACCCAACTTGTCCTTATCTGCTCATCTAGCCAAATGGTGTAAAATAAGCATGGGGCAGAATCAGTGGAAAAACTCTGGTAACATGAATAACCAGAGTAGATCACCCCCCCACCCCAGGAAGGATATGGCAGACCCAAATGAAGATCCCATTCATAAACAGATGGCTGAGATGTCAGAAATCAAATCCAGAATTTGGATTGCAAATAAGATCAATAAAATAGAGGCAAAGTTGGAATTAGAAATTCAAGGAGCATTTCAAAAGTTCTCTCAAGAATTCAATGAATTCAGATGAAAATCACCAAAGATTTTGACACATTGAGGCAAAAGCTTGCAGCCCTCAAAGATCTGAAAGACACAGTAGAATCCCTTGGTAGTAGAATGCGGCAGACAGAAGAAAGGATCTCAGACATTGAAGACAAAATATTTAAATGCACCCAAGTGCTCAAAGAGGAACAGATAGGGAGAGCAAGAACAGATCATTCTCTCAGAGACCTCTGGGATAATTTGAAGAAAACTAATGTTTGCCTTATAAGAATCCCTGAGGGGAGGGGGGGGAGAAGGGGAGGGGAAAAGGGCAGATGGGTAGTGGGAGGGTGACGGGAAAGATCACCTATATATCTGTCTAACAAGGGTACAAGTGAACTTTTCTAGAACTAGAATATAAATGTTTTGATACAATGATTAAGCAAATGACATGAAATTTATGTTAACCAGCTTGATGAAAGT
>CAUYQV010019602.1:0-27740 GCA_963574575.1 Galagoides demidoff | reverse complement strand
CAAGCGAGTCTCCTGCCTCCGCCTCCCAAGTAGCTGGGACCACAGGCACCCGCCACAATGCCTGGCCATTTTTTGGTTGCAGCCATCATTGTTGTTTGGCGGGCCCGGGCTGGGGATTCGAACCCGCCACCTTAGGTGTATGTGGCTGGTGCCTTAGCTGATTGAGCCACAGGTGCCGATCCAATTGCATTAAAATTTATATAGGTTTGGGTAGTATGGACATTTTAACAATGTTGATTCTTCCCAGCCATGAGCATGGTATGTTTTTCCATTTGTTAACATCTTCAGCTATTTCTTTTCTTAGAGTTTCATAGTTCTCTTTATAGAGATCTTTCACATCCTTTGTAGGGTAAACTCCCAAATATTTCATCTTCTTTGGCACTACTGTGAACGGAATAGAGTCCTTGACTTTTTTTTTGGTTTGGCTATTGTTAGTATATATAAAGACTACAGATTTGTGAGTATTAATTTTGTAACCTGAGATCCTGAGATGCTGCTGTATTCCTTAATCACTTCTAAGAGTTTTGTAGTAGAATCCCTGGTGTTTTCCAGATATACAATCACATCATCTGTGAAGAATGAAAGTTTGATCTCTTCTGACCCTATATGGATACTTTTGATCGCCTTTTCTTGTCTGATTGCAATGGGTAAGACTTCCATTTTAATGTTAAAAAGCAGTGGAGACAGTGAGCAACCCAGCTTGGTTCCTGATCTGAGTGGAAATGGTTTCAATTTAACTCCATTCAATACTATATTTGCTGTGGATTTGCTGTAGATGGCCTCTATCAGTTTAAGAAATGTCCCTTCTATACCAATTTTCTTAAGTGTTCTGATCATGAAAGGATGCTGGATATTATCAAGTTTTTTTCTGCATTAATTGAGAAGATTATATGGGTTTTTTTAATTTTGTTTATGTGATGAATTATATTTATAGATTTGCATATATGTTGAAACAGCCTTGAGACCCTGGGATAAAACCCACTTGGTCATGGTGTATAATTTGTTTGATGTGTTGCTGGATTCTGTTTGCTAGGATCTTATTGAATATTTTTGCATCAACATTCATGAAAGATATTGGAATATAATTTTCATTTTTTTTTAAATAATTTTTTTTTTTTGCAGTTTTTGGCCAGAACTGGGTTTGAACCAGCCACCTCCAGCATTTGGGGCTGGCACCCTACTCCTTTGAGTCACAGGCACTGCCCTGTCATTTCTTATTGATGAAATTAGGGATTTTAGTTTTCTATTTCTGGTTAGGCTAGCCAAGGGTTTATCTATTTTGTTAAACTTTTCATAAAAGCAACTTTTGATTCATTGATCTTTTAAATAATTCTTCTGTTTTCAATTTCATTTAATTCAGCTCTAATTTTGGTTATTTCTTTTCTTCTGTTGAGTTTGGGGTTGGAGTGTTTTTCCTTTTCCAGTTGCTTGAGATGTCCCATTAAGTTGTTGACTTCCTCTTTTTCCATTCTCTTAAGGAAGGCTTGCAGCTCTATAAATTTCCCTGTTAGGACTGCCTTTGCTGTATCCCAGAGGTTCTAATAATTCATGCATTCATTATGATTTGTTCCAAAAAGTTGGTAATTTCCTTCTTAATCTCATGTTTGACCCAGCTGTCTTTCAGAATAAGGTTATTTCATTTCCATGTCTTTGTATAAGTATGAAGATTCCTGTTATTGGTGAGTTCAATTTTTATTCCGTGATGATCTGAGAAAATACAAGGAATAATTTCTACTCTTTTAAATTTGTTGAGGGTAGCCTTGTGACCTAAGATGTGATCAATTTTGGAGGATGTTCCATGGGCTGATGAGAAGAATGCGCATTCAATTTTGTTAGGATGAAACGTTCTGTAGATGTCTATTAAATTCAATTGCTGTATGGTGAAGTTTAAGTCCAGAATTTCTTTGTTTAGTTTCTTCTTGGAGGATCTATCCAACACTGCCAAAGGGGTGTTAAAATCTCCGACTATTATGGTGCTAGAAGATATCAAATTGTTTATGTCTGTCAGGGTCTTGCTTATAAATTGAGGAGCATTTTGGTTGGGTGCATAAATGTTACTACTTGACATCTCATCATGTTGAGTGTTTTCCTTAACAAATATGAAGTGACCATCCTTGTCTTTCCTTACTTTTGTTGGTTTAAAGCCTAACGTATTTGCAAATAAAAATGCAACATCTGCTTTTTTCTGTTTTCCATTTGTCTGGATTATAGTTGGCCATCCCTTCACCCTGAGTCTATATTTATCCTTTAAGATAAGATGAGACTCTTCTATATAGCAGATATCTGGCCTGAGTTTTTGTATCCAGTCAGCAAACCTGTGCCTCTTTAGTGGACAATTTAAGCCATTCATGTTAATTGAAAGTATTGATAAGCCTAGATGTATTTTGGGTGTCAAGTTTTTTGAAAGACCAGTGGACATTTTTAATCCTTTTACCACCATGGAAGTTGGGTTTTGATCAATAATTTCTGAGTGAGTTTACATTGGTGGTAGAGTGTTATGGTAGTCATTATAGAGGATGGGTCTGAGAATATCTTGAAGAGCTGGTTTAGTTATGGCAAATTTCCTCAATGTGTGAATGTCATTAAAGTATTTAACTTCTCCATCATAAATGAAACTCAGTTTAGCTGGATACAGGATCCTGGGATGAAAGTTGTTTTGTTTTAGGAGATTGAAGGTTGATGATTATCCTCTTCTGGCTTGAAAAGTTTCCACAGAAAGATCTGCAGTCATTCTAATATTCTTCCCCTTGTAGGTTATGATTTTCTTATGTCTGGCTGCTTGAAGGATTTTCTCTTTCACATTAACTTTGGTGAAGTTTTTTTACAATGTGTCTAGGGGATGCTTTATTTGGATTAAGTCTTGCTGGAGTTCTGAAACTGTCTGCTATCTGAATTTTGGTATCTCTTGCCATGTTTGGAAATTTTTCCTCTAAAATCTCTTGGAGTAGAGCATCTGTGCCTTTCAGATCATTCTTATCATCTTCAGGAATTCCAATAAGGTGTTTGCTTTTTTGGAGTGGTCCCACAACTCTCTCAGGGAATGATCCATCTTTGCTCTCCATTTCTCTTCATCTTTGAGCATTTGGGAGCATTCAAAAGCTGTGTCTTTAATGTCCAAGATCCTTTCTTCTGCCTGCTCCATCCTATTACTGAGGGATTCCACTATATTTCTCAGGTCTTTGATGGATACAACTTCTTGTCTCAATTTGTCAAAATCTTTGGTGATTTTATTTTTGAATTGATTGGATTCTTGAGCCAACTTTTGAATTACTCCTTGAACTTCTAATCCCAATTTTACTTCAATTCTGTTCTTCTTATTTGCTATCCAAATTCTGAACTCAATTTCTGACATCTCAGTCATTTGTTTATGAATAGGATCTTCTTTTGCATCTCCTTTGTCGTACCTTGGGGGAGTTGATCTACTCTGGTTATTCATTTTGCCTGAGTTTTTCCACTGATTGGCCACATGGTTATTTTTCACCGTTTGTTTAGAGAGGCTGGTAAGGTGGAAATAAATTGAGGGATCCTGGGGATGTAATTAATCAGCCCTTTACCAGAGTCCTGGGACTGGTGACTGTGGCTTTTCCTCTATGGCTTTACCAAGGTCCCATTCAGTACTACAGCCTGAGACTCTGGGGACCTGCATGGTATGATAAAACTAAATGGGTCTGTCTTGTATTTAGCTAGACTCTGACCAATCCTAGTGGATTGTGACTTTGGATTGAAATCTCAGCTGTGGAGGAATACAAGCAATTAAGAAACCCTGCCCCTCCCCCCACTGGCAATAGCTGGGAGAGGAGAACCAGACCCTCCCTCTACAACACAACCAGGGTATAACCTTGGGGGAGTCCCTAGGTGATTGGCCCAGATCAAAAGTTCCAAACCAATTGTCCTGGTCAACACAAACACAGATCCAGTGGGAGAGTTCAAAAGGTCTCCAGCAACTGGATAGCAGGAGTCCACTGGCAGCTCACATGTGACTCGTTCTGTGGTCCATGGAGTCAGAAAGGCCCTCTGAGAAAAAGAATTATTCCAGGGATCTGGGCCTCTTTTCCCACTTTGCGTCACCATCACCCCCAGCCACTGGTTACCGAACAGGGCTGCAGCCCAGCTCTCTCCAGCCATCTCACTGTGTGACCTACAGGCAGGACTAGTTCAGGCCTGATTCCCTCCTATGATCATTGGAAACTGGAGAGTATTCTACCTACTTCTGTGCCCAGCCAGGGGTTATCATGGACAAGTGTGGTTCTATCCCTCAGAGACCACAACTCTGCTTTGGCCATACTCTACCTCTGGAAACCCTGCAGGTCAGGTCAGGTTCCCCCTGTTCCACAGGATTGGGGAGGTTTCTCTCCCACATTTGACGCCAGTGGGAGGGACCATGGATCCACCACCAGTGTCAGGGGTGGCTCTGCCACTGTTGGGGGGGGTGCTGCCAATCTGGGGTACTGCTGTGTGCAGGTCGCAGGAGCCGGGCTAAGAGCTAAAGGGCAGAGCCATTGATCCCCCTCTACTAGATCTTAAATCCAAGACAGAAACTTTTCTAAATCAATAAATAGTGATTTGTTTATCCAGTGTATAGTCAAGAAGAAAAAATGCAATGATCCATTTTGCTGGTTCTCCACTCCTGGACTGTCATCTATCTCCAGTGGTGAGGTCAGGATCCCCAACAGAAGGCCCAACAGACATAAAGGCTTAAACACTCAGTCCATTTTGAGTCATTCAAAAAGAAAAAAAGCCCTGTTTTTAATGCTTTCAGTAAATCACTCCCCAGGGCTAGAGGGTTGCATCCCCCAGCAGTGCAATAAACTTTAATACCAAAGGGATTTAATCTCATAAAAACCAGTGGGTTGGATGCCACACAGGACAGTGAGAAAAATGCTTATCACACATGTAAGGGAAAAAAATATGTAAATATGCCCAGGTCCTAACAGCATCCTTGTTTATGAGGAAGTATGTCAGTAGTCAGGGCTTGTGACAAGCACCCCAAGAGCTTTCACTATGTTGGCACCCTTTACTCCTTCCTTGCTACCAGAACTCCAGTCTGGTGCAACAGCAAAAGGCCCAGTCACAGGCAACAGGTCAGGATGGGTCCTGGTCAGTCTTGGCAATCCTGTTCCTCACTTTCTCAGACTCCTTTTTAGCTGGCCAATCCTGAATCAAATGACCATCATCTTATCTCCAGTGACAGTCAATTCAGGACTGAGCAATGAGATTTCAGTTATTGGGGAGCATGTTTCTGAAAAGGTTTACACTTTCTCAATGTAAAGGACAGGTGTTAATAGTGCTACTCCTTCTCCCCCCAAACAAAAACAAAGCCCAGAGATATCGGATCCAACTATGCTGTCACTGAAACAACCCCAATAGTGAGATATTTTGTAGTGTGAGAAAAATAAAACATTATTTGCTTAATCCACAGTATTATGTTATTTGTTGCCAAACACATTCTTATCTTAGTTCCTCTTCTAATTAAAACTAAGTGGTTCTAAGCAGATGGTAAGTGGCAAAGGCACACCCACTCTGGGGGACGGTCCAGCCTCAGCTCTTCACTACCCTCCACCTTCCACCCCACACCAGCTACTCACAACGCTCCATAGGCCCTGAACACTTGGGGAGGCCAGCCACACACTTGCTTCTCATGTGAGGTGCCAAGATACTCAGGAACCAAGATCATATTTTAACACAGTAGTTTCAAAAATCAAAAAGACATTAATATTTCCTTGTGTTTCAGGCTGTAACTGAGCACAACACTGTTACTAATCCTGATGAATCATTTGTTCATCTTGGATATGTTTACATTAATTTGGGGATGCTTAATAGCTGTTTTTAAATTTAATTTACTTGATCTTAAAACAGAATTTTAATTCATTTCAAAACATAATTTTAAATTAATAAATTTAACACAAAATGTATTTAAATTAAAGTTTTTTTAATCCTATGGAGTTTTTTGGTATCCCTTTACATTCTGTATCTGGGGGAATGCCTTGCTCACTCTCCCTAGACCCAGCCTGGGCACTCCTCCATGAATAGGCATGTAGTATCGTGTCAGGCAGTGCTTGTATTAAGCGTGTCATATTACTGTGATGCTTTGACCTCTGGAGCTTTACCCACCCTGGGGAGATGCCCCTCCCTCCAAGGGTAGACAGTTCCTGGAGAGCAGTTTCATATGCAAACCAAGAAATAGAATCTCATACTCCAACCACCTTTTTCACTGGGCTCCCACTCAGATCACTATCCCCTTACCCTAATCACCCCAGGGCCAGGTACCCAACAGTGACGGACAGCCCATATGCCCCAAAGCATGGCCCCCTCCTTTCCCCTTGAACTGTAACACTCTCTTTTCAATGATAATCTTCTCCCAGTCTGTTGGCCTAACCACACCTGAATACTACTGAAACCCACATTTTAAAACAGTGCTTATCTGAAGAGATGTCTTTTCAGCAGAAAACTGAAGACAGGAAGGAAGGGAAGTGTCTGGAGAAAGGAAAATAACCTAATTTGCTAATTTCTGAAACTTCTCTCCCTCCTCTTCTCCCACAGCTTCTCTGGGACCATTTTCTTCCATTTTTCCCTTGCCTTTCTTACTGGCCTCTTCACACCGACCCAGATTTCCCTGAGCACCCTCCTCTCCTGCAGTTCTCCAGGTCACTGGCATCAGTGATGTTTTAGGTGCTGATTTTTTTCCCTATCAGCAGCTCTGAAGACTTACTGGCCTTCCTGCAGACCATCTCACAGATGCTTTAAACTTATCTGTCTACTACAAACCACAATATCTTCTCCTCAGGCAGCACCTGTGGCTCAGAGGGATAGGGTGCCAGCCCCGTATGCTGGAGGTGGTGGGTTCAAATCCAGCCCCAGCCAAAAACTGCAAAAAAAAAAAATCTTCTCCTCACTCGACCCAAACATGAAAACTTTCAATATTTCCCACCTGGATTATAAAAATGGCACAGTTATTTGGTTCTCCTCCCTCCAATCCTTCCCATAACCAACGTATGCTTTACATACTGCCAGCCGGAGGCCTTCCATGCTGCCATTACCATGCCTGATGATAATTTCAATGGTTTCCCATCATCTGCACCATAAAGTCAAAAGTCCAAGCCCCGACATGTCAATCCAGCTTCATTTCTACCAATAAGCCCCATAATCCTGCCTCTTCCCTACCAATGACCCCAAACACCAAAGCCCCAAACCCACTGAACCTCTTTGACTATAATAACCTTCACTTCCAATGTAGCTGGGCTCTAAGTACTACACCTGAATATTTTTAAATATTCCAATTACAAAAAAAAAACACATGCCTATCATAGAAAATTTAGAAAATAAAGACAAGCCCAATGACCAAAAGTGAAAGGACTAAAATCTTACCACCTACTACCTTTCTTTTATAAATATTAATTGAACACTTACTATATACAAAGAATAAGATAGACGCTGGATAAAGAGGAATTTGAAAGATGTTCAAATTTCAAGATGTTTAAATGAAACAGAAATGAGAGAGACAGAGAGATCTTTTCCTGTGCTGTCCTGGAATGTTCTTCACCCCCTTATCAGGTGGTGACCTTTTCTTATCCTTAAAGACCAACTCAAGCTTCTCCTCCTTTGTGAATCTTTCCTGATTTTCCTCAGACTGAGCTAATTACTATTTGCTTGTATTACTCTGTACTGTAGAGGTCCCACCCTGGGGGCAGGGCCCTTTAAGCCCTGTGGTACTGGTGGCAATTGATCGAGGAAATAATAAAGTCAAAAGTGGTGAGAAATAAAAAGACAGGACACACAAAATGGAATTTTCAAGGTGGGTCACAGAGACCATCACTAGCTTGGGTGGCTTCTACAAGTGGCCCTGAGTGTTAGTTCCACTCAGCCTTTATTGAAGGCTGTTTTCTCATTTAGCCCAGAGGGTAAGCTGAGGACGGGAGTAAATACATCAGCAGTTTCTTTGAGTAAGCACGTTAGTTCTTATTCTATCTATGATCATTAACTTTAGGCTGATCATTCAGCCTTGAGAAACCCAGAACCTGAGCTTTGTGTGGGGGCAGCCTCCTGTATGTGGTCACACACACAAATCCCTTGAGGGAGGTCAGACCCCTCTAGTTTCTCTGTGGAGCAGACGTGGTGGCATCAGCTCTCTCTGAACAATCGGTGGAAAAGAAGAATTTTCCCCTCATCTCCACCTGGAGGCATTTTCCCCTGTGGTTAGGGTACAAGCCCTCCTGCCATATCTCAGGGCTCAAGCTGTTCCCTTGATCTCAGGCCTGGCCATAATACAGATGCCCCACAATGGGCATTTGCTTTGTTGACTGGGCAGGGGACGGCTTGCTTAGTGTTCCTTCCCAGGCCTTGCACACAGCTTCTGCTACAGGCATTGTCTTCAGAGTGCTTACAGACCCAGCAAGGGTGTTTGCGAGCTGTGTCCCTTACAGGCCAGGCTTCCAGTAAAAGTAGAAACTACTCAAACAAATAATTTAACTGTTAGTTTAAAAGTAAGCTAGGTAGCTAAAAGTAAGCTATTTTTATTCTGCCTTGCTCAGCTTATTTCTCTGTTTTTCCCCTTTTCTTGCCAAGAATGGGGTCTTCAGTCCTCATTCTCCCTGCATGTCCCTTGTGTATTAACCCTTGGTAGCCCAGGTAACACTTTGTTAAAGGGTTTTGACTGTGTATCTGCCACCTCTTCTAGTCTATGGGCCTTTGCGGCTGGGAACCACAGTGACCCATCTTGAGCAGGTCGCAGGCAATAGGGTCAACAAATGAGTCATGCTTCCTACACTGCTTGTGAGTCAGAAAAACTCAAGAGGTTGCAGCAGCGGTAACTTCATTTGACAAAAGCTTTGTATATTTTCCAAATACCTCTTTTCATCTTAAAGCATTTTCCCAGGTCATGTTTTAAATGTAATAACACACATAACTCATTTTAATGGGACACGTTATACAGCGAGCAAGTTCTATTAGATACCAAAGCAAATTAGAGGAGTCATTTGGTACAGTTTGTACTCCCACCGAGCCTACTAAAATTACTTAGCCTGCCTTTCTTGCTAACACTCTGCCAATTTCAAAACATTTAAAATAATCAATTAGCTAATCCTTGCAACACTTCTCAGGTTTTAGCAAATGGTTTCATAACATCATAACATTTTAGAGGTATATTTTTAAAAAGACAGAGACAATAAGCAGCTACTTCATTAAGCAGGTGGATGGCCCAATAACGCACAACACCTGAGCAGTCGGCAGCCAACTCTCAGGGTGACGACACCAGCGAAAGATTTGTACTTCACCAGGGACCCCCTGTTTTCCCCACTCGCCATTTGAAGAAGACTCAACTGAAAATTCCACAGACTTAACATAAGATTACCTGAGTAGCTGTGACCTTCTGCATGAGATAAAGTGTCATTTGTATAGGCACGAATGTATATGGGGCATAGCAGAAGATGGGGTCCATGTGACCCTACACGCAAAGGTCAGCAACCCAGGCAAAGTGGAGCAGAACTAAAAACTGACCTGTTCATAATTGGTCAATTACTGGTTAATAAGTATTTCTGGTGAATAACATATTCATTGTAAATTGAAGGGGAACTTTACAATTAACATTTTTGAGTACTCATACATATTCTTGTAACAACTCTGTGAAGTCATAATACTATTCCCATTCTGAATTTGAGAAAACTGAGGCTCAGTATGGTTAAGTGATCTCCACACCTAGTTAGCAAGTGATGGGGATATATTCAAACCTAGATTGGTCTTTCTCCAAATGAAAGATAACCAGTATACCCTACTATCTCTCAATAATTTAAACACTCATTGAATTAATTTATCTATTAGAGCCTCAGCAAGAAACTGATGGAAAACTCTGAGTGAATAACTTGAAGAAAGTTTAATAAGGGACCTGCCTACCATGGAGTGACTGGGGGGCAGGGTAGGAAAAACTTAGGAGACAAGGCAAAGTTAGTATCAGTAATCCCTGTCAATAGCCATAAGCCTAAAACAGCAATTTGGCTACTAGAATTTGGAAACAAAGAAGTTGTGCGGAGAGGGACATTTCCTAAAAACTGTAACCTATTCCAGAAACACAACCAAGAGAGAAAAGGAAGGATAAATACATAGGCCTCAGTCTATTCTTAGTTCTGGTATGTGAACCTAGGAGCTCCTATGTTAGGTGCGTAGATAGTTAGGATTGTTCTATCTTCCTGTTGAATTGATCCTTTATTTTTATATAAAGACCATCATTGTCCTCTTTTTGCTGTTGTTGATGATGTAATGTCTGTTTTATCTGATACAAAAATAGCTGCCCCCATTCATTTGTGGTTTCCATTGGTGTGAAATATTTTTTTTCCACCACTTGAGTCTGTAAGACATTTTATGAACTAAATAGGTTTCTTTGAGACAAGAGATATTTGGGTTGTGGGGTTTTTTATGCATTCTGTCAATTTATATCTTTTAAGTGAGGCATTTAGACCATCTACATTTAACGTTAATATTGATAGTCAATGTTAATACTGTTTCAGTCGCCGTGTTGATTGTTATGTAGTTGCTTTTCCTCCCTTATGTTACTGTTTTATAAGAGCTATGAATTTTTACTTTTGCGTGTTTCTACCCTGGTGAGTATCAACCATTCTTTTCAGTGTTTAGCGCACCTTTGAGCATTTCTTGTATGAACAACCCAGCAACCAGATCATCAGCCATCTTGCTGCCTCCGCCAACTACATCGAATTTCTGTGTAATGAGGAATAACTCTATCATTAAAGAATAAATGGACATTGAAGCAAAAGCTTAATATAAAATAATATCTAAATTGAGATTGAATACAGGCATCAATGCCAGCCCCATTATTCCACTAAGACAACTCTCAAAATCCAAAGGCAAAGAGGTCTTTATTGCTCTGAACAAATCATGCAGCCTGCTGAGACAGGAGAACTCAATTTAAAGGCAAAGATGAGAAGATGAGCTGCACTCCTCCTGGTTTTTAGTTCAATGAATACATAAAAAACTGAAAGAAGGGAGCTGACTCCCACAGATTCCCCCCTTTGATATACTTCCTCATCTCAAGGATGCCCCACCGATAGCAGAGTCTTGGCACCATCAGCATATCCATCCGTTTGTCATTACAGAAACAGAGCTGACTGGATTAGCAAATAGTGACCAACGTTCTCTGATTCATCATCATGAGGAACTCGAGTCAGGCCTTTTCTTTTTTTTAATAGTCTTGCTCTGTCACCCAGGCTGGAGTGCAGTGGCATGATTACAGCTCACTGTAACCTCGAATTCCTGGTCTCAGGTTATCCCCCTACTTTGGCATCCCAAAATGCCAAGATTGAAGGTGTGAAGGTGTGAGTTACCACCCCTGGCCAGCAGGCCTTTTAAAATGCAGGCCCTGTTCCAAGGTGTTACCTCTCAGGCAGCTGAAAATCTGGCCCAAGAAAGCGTCTGCTGGGGCAAGGAAGACTATCTCAGATTATCAGGGATAGAGAAAGAAGAAGCTCTTCTGGCCCAAACCCCTCACTTTTTCTCATAGGCGAATGGAATGAGGGCCCCCACGTACTAAAGTGCAAGAAGCCGGGGAAATGTGTCAATTTTTCTAATTTTCTCTTTCAGCTGAGCTTTAAAACCTTTCAGGCCAAATCTTACTGCATTTATCATAATGGCAATAGTAAACAAAGCAACCTAAATGATCCCTCAAGAAAGTAACCATGAGATTACATCCTCTTCATTAAATTTAGTTATAAAAAGAGGATGGTCATCCAGAAGGAACCAGGGACAGGAGCTGAGCTGGAAATGGGGATGAGTGTGTATTCAGGGGCAAAATCTGCATGAATATGGAGAGTCAGAAACAAGACAGAGAGGCTGAGTTTGGGGCCTACAGAAATCCATTGTGGTTAAATGTCCATAATTAACTTTGTAAATCTTCCACACAGACAATGGAACACAAGAATGTGTTAGCTTAAGCTCTCTACTCAGGAGCTGTCAGCTGTCCCAATCAGGAGCCCACGTTCACAGATGGAACCCTGGCCCTGGAAGGACTACTACTTGCATTTCAGGTGTTCCCATTTTGGTCAGCACAGAGCCTCTGCTAATGAGCGTGAAGAATTTCAGAAATACAGTTCCACTGGTGAAATTAGAGGCATAATCAGTTCTATGGATGTAGAAACAGACTTTGGCAGGTAAAAATACTGGAATTCAAGATAACATGGATTGGTCAAAATAGTCATCATACTCCCCACGCGCACATGGAACCGAATAAAAGAATTTGTTGAAGCCTACATCCCATATGTTTATGGATGAGGCTGCACGTAATACCAAATGGTCCGGTGTCCTTCCCATACATCAACAGAAATCAAAATAGCAAAGAAGGAGGACGCTGAGGGGAGCAACAAATTGACCTTTCCATACAGAGATGGGCTGACGTTTTGCTTTTGATAGCAGAAATTCTTACATATGTAATCACCAACATGTTTTAATTTTTATACAGAGATGGTCTCAGTGTGTTGTCCCGGCTCATCTCAAACTCCTGGCCTCAAGTAGTCCTTCCTCCTCAGTCTTCCGAAGTGCTGGGATTACAGGCATGAGCCCCTGCATACAGCTGGTAATCATTAATTTTGAGGTCTTGAATGCATTTATTTTGAACGTATACTGAATATATGCTGGTTACCCTAAGGCCTACACTGTATTAAAAGAACCAGTTTAAAGGAGACCACATATTTATACATCCCTAACCTTTACCCAGTACACTTCCCAGCCACAAATACAAAATCTCTCACTTTATGCTATGACTTTGTTCTCTGCACAGCACTGGATAATTTACATTAAAGTAACAAAGTCTGTTTCACTGTCCAATTTTCATACGATAACCCACCGCAGCAATCTGCGGATAAATATCTACCCTACGGTGCTTCTATTATAGAATAAAATTTTAAAACATACTTCTTGAGATTTTTAGTGATTTCCATTTAAATCATTTTTATATTTTTGCAAAACCCCATGTTTAAGAATCTCCAACACATAAGGTTTTGTCTGACACACTTTACTTATACGTCTTCATTAATTATTTTATCATTAAATTATAGGTCCACTTTACATATGATATGTCAATAAGATCCCCCATGCATTATTTTTCCAAACTCTATATTGAACAAGACGTAAAACACTACAAATCAATGGACAACAACATTGACAACCGCTGGGGGTTCCTTCAATATTAAATACCGAAAATAAAGCAGCCGCTTGTACAGACACAACTGAGGTTTCTTTGCATAATCCTTTAATGAAACGAGACTGCGACATTAGAAGTTGGGCGATCCTGACCCAGATTCCTACTGTAAGAGTGGTTGCCCTAGATGTCTGTGAAGATTGTGCATTAGAGTGTATTCTTAATCAGTGAACAATCAAAACAAATATTTCACTTCACTTCATAAATCCATGCCGCGTGATTGCATCTGACACATCTAGGAGAAAATAATCCCTTCCAGCTCACTTCCTCCTGTTTCTGAAGATAGGCAATGTTGACGGAAACTGAGCTCCCACTCTGTCCTGCACTGCAGAGAGGTGTGGGGTGTTCAGAGGACCTGGCAAAACAAGGATTTCTAATTGGTCATTGGAATAAGATAACCAGGACCCCTTGCCTAACTGGGACTGAGACAGCCAGAGTTGGTATAATTCTCCTACACGAGGCATAAGAAGAAAAGTGGGATTTTTTTTTTTTTGATAGGAGTAAGGATAATTATCCAGGTGTTATGGTGCACGCCAGTAGTCCCAGCTACTCAGGCTAAAGCAAAAGGATTACATAAGCCCAAGAGTTTGAGGTTGCTGTGAGCCTTGACACCATGGCACTTTACTGAGGGTGACAAAGTGAGACTCTGTCTCTGTCGAAAAAAAGAAAGAAAGAAAGAAAAAGAAAGAAAGATGGAAGGAAGGAGAGAGAGAGAAAGGAGAGTATTATCAATAGCATGGATTTCTGTGTTATTTCCGTGTGAATTATTTAAACATTATTGGCAATAGCAAAAAAAGAGAACAGAGAAAATCTCTTCTATCTCTATCAGTAGGAAAATGATTGGATAAATCACATTGTCCATACATTCATGGGCCAGTATGCAATTAGAGAAGAAGTATAACTTAGAGATTGAGAGCTAGACTGCCTGAGTGTCCTGCTCTGCCACTTACTAAACCAGGTGACTCTCACGAGCTACTCTGTCTATCAGGACCTCAGTTCTCTCAAATGGAAAATGTTGATAATACCAGTGCCTACTTCACAGGGTTGATGAAGGGATTAACTGCATGAAAGGTGTTTATAAGAGTGATTTGGACAGATGAGACATTCAGTGAAGGAAACTATTAATAATTAAAGCTTAATTAAGTCTACTGAGATTCAATAACTTAATTGAATGGATGCCCTTGGCAAAATAACATTCAGAGTAGAAGAATACTAAAAAGTAAACTTGTGCATCTATATGTATTTTCCTGGCACGGGAAGAGGTATGGAAGGATACACAGCAAATCACTAATGTTGGTTCTCTCAGGAGATGGGCTGGGGGAAGAGAAGAGAGAAAGTGTGGTTTGATTTATTATAATAAGTATAAATTATTTATGTAATTTATTAAATTCAGTAAAGTAAGAAAAATATGTATGTAAATATCGAAGCATGTATCGGGATAAAGTCATTTGGCATTGGGCCTTGATATGAACAACAGAACCAGATGGGGGAGGAAGGGAGGCAGTGATGCCTGACAGGGCATCTCCTTCTTAACTGTCTGTCTGTGCACAGAGGCTGCAAACCCCTAGACTAGGATACTGACTGTGCTGGTGATTTTAACTGTGTCGGTGCCCATGGATGTTACATGAAAGGAAGACTCCATCCCCGAGGGCCCGTGATTTTGTGTGTCAGGGAAGACAGACCAGGCTATCCGGCAGAGGCATAAACAGCAGGTTCTTTCTCGTTCTCGCCACATCTCCAGTGCGGATCAGCCAGAGTTACATGCCAGGCTTCCCTGGGGACCCAAGATGATGGACCGCAGCCTTTGTGTGGAACACTGCTGAGCTCATGGCAGAGGAAAAAGAGAGAATAGAGAGCTAAGTGTTGGTCCTTAAAACTCGTCTGAAAGTGGCTTGCCTCTCTGTTCACATTTATTTGCCAAAGAAAGTAATATGGGTGTAGCTGACTTCATCAGGGTAGAGATGTATAATCTTCCATCATGGAAGGCACTAATGTGGGCAAAGGCCACACCGTCTACTGCACTGTGCTTCTCCACTGCTCGGTTACTCACACATAGTCTCCCTTCACTTCTTAAGAGCTGGTCTACAGTCTCTTATCTACAAGCCCTGGGACATGATGCATTTCAGGATTCAGAAGTTTTTCATTTTATGGATTCTATGGTATGGTGACATATCAGGCAATGCTCTATAAACAGGATTTAAGCAGCACCTTGTATTAATGTCTATTTAACAAAATACATAAAAATCCACAATAGTGATAAAGAACAGAAATAGCCTCATTTTAATTTAGGGCTGGTATTTCCACCAAATAAATTTGTACCAAACTTAGAGAAAAATGGAAGATTTTGAGAGCTTTTGGAATTCAGAATTGGAGATAATGGATTGTAAACAAGTATTATCAGACTAAATTTGCTTTAATCTTTCTTCCT
This sequence comes from Galagoides demidoff, assembly GCA_963574575.1. Lineage (NCBI taxonomy): Eukaryota > Metazoa > Chordata > Mammalia > Primates > Galagidae > Galagoides > Galagoides demidoff. The sequence goes on along the minus strand of CAUYQV010019602.1, from coordinate 12,117 downwards.
CCAAAAGAAAAGAAGCAAAACTTTAATAAGTAAGCAGTTTAAAGGAAAAATGACATAGTCTGACCGTGCCAGGAGGTTTCCAGTCTACTTCCCGTCAGGGACAGTATAGTTTATGTCACTGTTCAAATCCAACAACTGAGGTCTAAAAAATGAAAATAAAACCAAATCTGAACATGCTTCAATTTACTCTTTATTGTATGTTTGACATATATTTATATCAAAGATAATAGCTTATTTGAATAAACTCCAGGTAGGTAAAATTCCAATGTTTTTCCAGGAAGTTGGACCAGATAAACAGTATGCTAGAGCAATAATCCTGAATGCACATTAAGAGAGGAAACCAAAAGCAGAACTGCAAGGAAAGTAAACGTCTCGCCCCACCTCTGGTGGTGATCCACGGCAAACGGGATGAGTTGGCCTCCTCTCAGCTCCAGAAGAATTGATGGCAGTTCCTCCTGCTTGTGTTCCGGGAGGTGGGGTGTAAAAAGCGCCAAGATTTATGGTCAAAACTGGGTTTGATTCTCCGCTCTGTCACTTAACTTGCTGCTGAGATTTACAGCATTCTGAGCATCCATTTCTTATGTAGGAGATAAGGTTAATGAACAAGTTTGCCTGTTCTGCACCACAAGATTGCTGAGAAGCTCAGATGAGAAAACATTTGCAAACTTGCAGCTTTGTGCAAGTGTTATTCACTACTACAGTGTTGTTCCTTTGTACCTGTCCTTAGGAAAGACAGGAGAATCCCTTTTCTGTCCATCTTTCTTCCACGTGAACACATACAGAGACTAACTTAAGGTACATGGGGCACTCTCATCTTCTTTTGGGGGGGAGGGACACTCTCATCTTAAGGTACATTGCTCTCCTTTAAAATCTTTGTAAAAACACATGTTCTTTTTTATCTTAAATGAATATGAGGGTACAAATTTTAGGTTACGTCGTTGTCACTTCCAAGGTAAAGTTCAAGTTGTAGTTGAGCCCTTCACCCAGGAAGCATGCTGAACACCTGCACATTGTGTATGTTAGGTGAGATCCCTCCAATTGCCCTCCCTCCTCCCTCCAACTGCCTTCCCCCTCCCCCAGCCCCTCTCATTCCTCTTCCCTCCTCCTCGCTAGACTTTGTGTTTTATTGTTTGTGTGGACATGCAATTGTTTATATATTGGTTTCATGTTAGTATTGAATACAGTGGATTATTTTTTCTTGAGATGATTAAGGAGAATGTATTTCAACTCCATCCAGGTAAACAAAAAAGATATAAAGTTTCTATCTTTGCATATGGCTGAATAGTACTCCATTATACATATGCCACAGTTTGTAAAAACATATGCTCTTATCCACAGTTTGGCTTTGTCTTAAATGTCTGTTTGCTTTTTCTAGTTTCTTCTATTTAAGAAAAATAAACTTTTTCAAGAGAATGGTTCATGCAAATTTCTGATGGTGATATTGGCACCAGAAGCTCATTTGACAGGCTGCAGTGGCCACCAAGAAGGCAAGCCAAATTAGGGAAAAAAAGAAAAGAAAAGAAAAAAGGATAAACTAATATGATGCTGCTTTTAAGCTCAAGCTTTAACTCAGAGAAGAAACTAGTTAATATTCTTATATTAGACTGACAGGGTCTAATAATTAAGTTCATGGACTTGCCACCATGCACTTATGTTGACAGCACTGTACAAACAATCAGTAATGTTTCATAACCTTGGTATATCAGTGTCTAACAGCTGTGTTCATGTGGACGTGTGGCAGCATCTTGCTGAGTGGTGTTCATTACTGTTGCTGCATGCTTTTGTGTGCCATGCAGTGACAGCACTGATGGCCATTCCAGAAAAAGAGTTCCAAATCTCTTCGAAGGGTGGACTAGACACTGAGGTTGGTTCATAGTTCCCGAGGGGAGTACTTTGAAGATTGACAGTAGGATATTCAGAAATGAGGTATGTAGCACTTTATCTAGGATGAGTTTTTGAACCTGTCAGACCTCATAGTCAAGGTAACAGGATCATAAGTGACTTTTTTACTATAAGAATTGAGATGAGGAAAAAATACATATCTGTCAGTTCCATTCTGGCTTAACATTATTTACCAAGAGATTTAATGCAGAAAAGTTGGCTCTGATGGTCTCTGAATTAAAGATGGGACAAAAGAGAGTTTGTTTCAGAGTCAAGAATGTTACAGTTGCCTTTTCTAGATTTTAGGTCCTGGTACTGTTCAATTTAAGTCTCTGATTTGAAGAGGGCTTTTTACCCTTTTGTGTACAGTTCATATTATGGTGGGAGAAGGGATAATTCTATTAAGTCAGTATTTTGGAATGGCAAAGCAATTTTTATTTGATATTCCTAAGAACTGAAAATAATATAGGAAATATCGCTAGAGAACTACACGGAAATATGGGAATTACTATAAACAGGAAAAGGAGAATCGTGGCTTTCATGTTCATTTATTCAAATATTTCTCCTTCTAGATTTCAAATCTGAAAATGTATACTTCATTTTTAAAATGTCCAAGTCTTTGCACAGCTTCATTCCAAATTCTACCTGTATTTATTGAGTGGCTACTACACGCAAAATACCAGAGTGAACATGTCAGCATGGAGCCTGCCCACACGGAGCTTAAGTCAAGGTCTGAGTATGGTCTAGATTCTGGTGGAAACAGAATCTGGAAATCCAGGAGGAGTTCATGTTAAAGGCCTGCTTTTCAGGGTGGGGAATGAACAGCTACTACCAGTGAGAGAGGCAAGGGCAGGCAGGAGAGGCTGCCAGGAACACATCCCAGTGACCAACATGACAGCTATTGGAGGCTGTTGTGTCCTGAGGAGGCTGAGGATTACCTTGCCTTGGTTCCTGAAGGTGTGCCTGATTTAATTCTTGAAGATAAAAGAAGGGCCAAGGAAAGAAGGGCCTTCCAGTTAGAACGACTAAATGAGTACAGGCAATAATGAAGACCCAGAAACTGCATATGTGAGAAAACAAGACAGACTGGGTATAAGAAGAGCCTGACGATAAAGCTCCGATCCTCCGAAGCCAGTGGGCCGGCCTGCTCACATCTCAGCACTTCTCCAGGACTGACCTACCCCAGCACAGGTGGGGTGGACGCAGCACACACACCTGTCACCGAGCCACCACCTGGTTCAGAGGCTGCAGCTCTCGCTGGGCCAGTGAGAGGGTTGTTGGTGTTTTGCTCTCAGGCCTGAGTCCAGCTGCTTATTTGAATCCTGTTCTGCGATGGAACTGGGCCACTCCCTGGAGGCAGCCCTTACCCCGCACAGTCACTGGGGCCTTGGACAAGTTGTGACTATGTTGGTGGGGACGCATCATAGAAAGCAGCCACGGCAGGCCATTTGGCACTTTCGGCTTTAACCTTTGCTGGGCTTTGTTATTTCAGCTACCGTGGGGTGGCATCTTTGAAGCTGCTGCCACACTGCGGGGTCCCTGACCTTCATGACTTCCCACCTTAACAACTGAGCAGATGCCTCTTTGCCTCTGCCTTGTCATGCCATTTTGACTCATAATAAGTCAATTTAATCTTTGAGGAAAAGGTTTGAGAGTTATTGTGTCCAAGAAATTGTATGACTGAGTCCTGTATTATAGTGAGTTAACAGAGTGGTCTCTCAAGTTCTCATAACTCACAGGACAACTAAACATTATACACACATATGAGCTTTTTTGCCTTTTAATTGATCGATCTCTTAAATAGAATTCAGCTTTATTATTATCAATACATGATCAAACTTCTATATTTGTCCTGGGAATAATGGACAAAGAGGAAGACTACTTGCAGAAAATTAGTGTATAATTTTTGAAAACTTCCCTCTCTGTTGACTTGATACCAGCTACTGATGGTTACACGTTCTAGGGGAAACTCTAAAATTGGGAAATACTGATCTCTCTCACATTCTGAATTTCCAAATCCTAGGACGAAAAGCTTAGAGAGCTTCTGATCCTAGAGAAGCTCCATTTAAAGACTAGGTGCCTCTTGGAAATGAATCAAAATATTACAAATCCTAAACTGAGACTCATTCCTCAAATGCATTTTACGTGTTCTAAAATAATCTGTCCACAAATGTAAAATTATAAGCAATAAATTGTTATTTTCCTACTGTGCAAATCTAATGTGAAAACTTATTCTATTAAAGAAATTTTTTTAAAGTTGTATAATAAAAATATATTCTATCCTTTTATGTATTAAAAAAAAAAGAAGTACATCCCAGAGAGGTCAGGTAAGGCTGGGAAGGGTAAGCAGGTGACATAGCTCTAAACAAACAAAGCCCAGAGTCTGGAATTACCAGAGCGAATCAGCAAGAAGGGTGAGCAGTGCTGTCAGAGACCCTGAAGGGGAACCGGGTGCCCTCTGCCTCACTTTGTTCTCCCTTCCAGCTACGCGTGAGCAGCCCTGCTGCATCTGGTAGGCGTGACAACGTACACAAGCAGCAGTCTCAAGGTCTAGGGGGAAGTTCTGACTTCAACTGGCTCAGAGGCCCAGCTGCAAGGCTACCTAGGAGGTCAGGACTGTGGTACATCTGGGTCCTCAGCAGTGCCCCAATGTTCCACCCTGCATCCAGAAAGGAATGCCCAGAGCTTAAACAAGTGGGTTGCAGCCCTGGACGTGCTGGTGATAAGCATGCAGCAGAGAAGCAGAGGCTTTCAGACTCAGTACTCAAGTGCAATCCTGTCAAAGCTGGAGTAACCTGAAAACTTCTTGGAAGAAACCCAGTATCTTTTTTAAGATGTCATGTTAGTCGATTATAGACAGTGATGCTTCTGTTAATAAAATAGAGGGTTCATTTTTCAATGACATACTTAATTACGTACCACGTTGCTAGGAACAGAGAAATATAATAGGTATAGCAATGTTCCAGGTTGTCAGAGGAGGGAATGGCTCCGAAGAGGAAAATATGTTTAAATACTTCTGCGCTGCCGTGGAATGAGTTGAGAGCCATGCATAGGGACCATGATGTGACTTTCTGTCTCATGCACCAAGACACGGGGTGGGGGGGGACTGGCTGCACGTGCATCTGGCACCCCGGTTTCACTGCAGGCTGCACTGCCACCGTGGCAGAAGGGCTCACTAGCTGAAGGCCCAGGAGCCGCATGCAGCAGACAAATTTGGCTGTGGTTCAGATATAATTCACAGCCTACAAAACAGCCCACTTCCCTGTGCGGCTTTGTTCAAGGTCAGGACTATACTCTGAAGAAACCTGCCATGCATGAGTCAAACAGCCAGACACAATTATGGTTAAGACCCTCTTGCACGAGCACCCCCAGGGTCATGGGCACTGCTTGAGCCCCTGTTTATCACCCCACCAGGTGAGGGTTTCCCAGGGACACTCAGGAGCCCTTGCCTACCACCTAGTCAACCTCCTTCAAGCTCACTGGCTTTGCCATTTTTGTGCCATGAATTGTACCGCCTATACTTTCTGAGTCCAGTTCACCAATTTCTGGCAGCAGACTGCATCTTACATCCAACATTATTTAGGGCTTAAGGGGTGTTTCATCACTTCAGTCCACATTACTCTGATACTGGCCATCACTTCCATAAGGCATGGGCAGAGGGCACAGTGGGCATGCCTGCTGCCTTCCAAACACACCGCAGGGCCTAGCCCCTGCTCTATGGCATTCCAGTCTTTGAGATCCAGCGTGGAGTGCAGGAATTTCCATCAGAAAAATGAGCACTTTGGGTTATTCTAATGCAGACCAAAGGCCATAGTGTGACAGACAATGAGTAAAGAGGCTGAAATAATGTCCTGGCCTTTGAACATATTTTGATCACAGAAAACAAAAACATTGGACAATTTTAAACTAAACAACAGAAAATGCAAAAATACCATAAATTCAATACCACAGAAATTCTGAGGTGGTCTTCTCCCAGCACTGGTGGTTTTACCTGTGATATAAATGAAGTCTGGTATTGATGTCAAGCTTCTCAAACTATACACAAGAAGTCATAAGTATTTCAGGCAAATTCACATCCACAAATCCCAAGTAAACACAACAGCTTGTGCACAGCCCTTCAGAATTGAGAGAGGTGAAGCACGGCACCATGTCATCCAGCCCTTTAGGTTTTCCCATTTGGGTTCACAGCCCATCATCTTGAACTTGTACTTTATTTCACAGTAATAATGATACCAGATTGATGCACCAAGGAAATATGCCTTCCCCAGTGCAGTGCTTAACTTATAATTGATTTCAAAGCTACTGGTGCCAAACCTAATGGATGAACCACTTTATTTTTCACCTCTTTAATTTCAACTCTCCTTTGGAGTCCAAATTTATTTTTCACTTCTAGAGATGTTCTTCTACCTTTTTTCCATCTACCACTACGACTAAAAGCTTATTTGGAACCTTGATTATGGGGTTCAGAGACCACATGATATTATGTCAGTCACAACTAAAGAAAAAAAGCAGAGGAAGTAGAGAAATGAAAAGAGAAAAAAGAGGAGTAAGAAGATACACAAGGAGCCTGGTCATCATGACCAATCCCTTCCGCGCAAAATTCTTGTGCGCTCCTACAGTGCTCGATGACATCCTGGGCCATCCGACACCCGCAGCTTTCCCTTCCACTTACCCAGGGACAGGAGGTCCACACTCTCTCTCCCAACCACAGTGATGTAGTCTGTGTGGTCCCAAGAGGCCCGCAGAAATTCAGCAAATACTCTCAAACATCCTTCTTATAGAGGAGACCACTGCAGGTGAGGCAAAGACGCCTACTCATACCTGCGTTGGGGGCATCCCAGCTCGTGTCACTGGTGCTCCATGCAGCAATGCAGAGCCCACATATGCTGAGATCTGGCCACCCCCTTGCTTTCTGAATAGCAGTTCAACCTCCGTCCCTGCCGCCCTGACTGGGCCCTCAGTGAACACTCACAGCCGTTGTCTAAGTGCAGATTCTGTTTGATGCTGCAATGCAGGGTTTAACAGGATTTGGACTTTAGAACAGAGTAGGAAGGACAGACATAAAAGTGGACAGACCACCCCACTGGAAGAGATGACGATCAGGATTTCCTCAGGGAGATCCAGCAGAGTTAAGTCTGGACATATGAGCAGGAGCTGGCCGACCAAATAGCGGGAGTCAGGATTGCCTTGCAAAACAAGGAAGAGCCACGATCAGAGGCACAGAGGTGTGAGATGTCAGGGGGCAGGGTTTACAGTCAGGTCACCACTGCTGGAAGATAAAGTACGAACCTGGGGAGATATTCATGAAGCTGAAGAGCAGGCGGAGGCCAGAATATGGAGAACTAGAACACCTCCTTGGCAGGGGGAAGGCTAAGATTTATTTTGGATTATTTATTGAGCATTTCGGAACTGCCAAAACTTGTTTTACAAAGGAATGTTATACTAGATTTTCCTTTTACGAAGCCCCTTCTGGAGGCAGTGTAATCCCTCATGTACGGTGGGGTGGAGTGGGTGGCAGGGGATAAGACGGAAGGTACTGAGACCAGTTAGGAGGCTTCTGTGATGGTCCGACCTAGAACTGACGAGGGTCCAAATAAGCACAGGAGAAGGAAGCATGAGGAGAAAGAAATGAATCTGAACAATTCTTTACGGGCTAAATCAATTGGATGTGACAGATAAGGCGAATTCTAGGAAGAGTCAGGTTTCTGATTCGTGTGACTCGGCAGTAGGTTTACGGGAATAGGGACGAAGGGGGAGAAATGTGCTTGGGAATATGAGGAGTTATTTACGAATTCATTGTGAATTCCAAATGCCTCACACAAGCCAAATAATCTCTATAAGTTTTAAGGAGAAACTTTAAAAACTCCACTGGCTGTATCACAGAAGAGCTATTATCCAAAGGCTCTGTTCCCTCAAAGATTCAGGATCTGGAATTCAGTTCACACCTTCCTAACTCCATCATTAAATGCCCACAACTAGGGCAAGTGTGTTCTGCTTTCAACACTCAGTTCATCACTCTGGCTCACCTGACACTACCCGGTGAACCTGTTCGCTGTTCCCAGCTCCTGTTCACGTTCACTGTGTGGCATTTTTGGTGCTCCAGGATCTGTGGCCATGCTGGGCGGGGATTCAGCCAAGCACAGACAGCAGGCAGGACCAGGGCTCCACAGGGCTGTTCAGAGAAAATCCTAAGTACTCTGTGATAAGTTATCTTGTATTTTAAAAGATCAAACATGACAATCTGTTCCAGAGGTCCTCAAACTTTTTAAATAGGGGGCCAGTTCACTGTCCCTCAGACCGTTAGAGGGCCAGACTGCAGGCCCCGGGACGAGTCAGCTGCTATGCAGGACAGGCAGCGGTGGCAAAAACACCTGGCAGGCCGAATAAATGTCCTAGGCGGGCTGCATGTGGCCTGTGAGCCATAGTTTGAGGACGCCTGCCAAATATTACTTCCAGATCATAGGTACAAGGATATTTGTTATTTTATTTTCTGTATTTTTCTTTTTTATAAATCCTCAGATTTACTTTCTACAAAATCAGCTCTGATAGGGTTTATATGTTCGGCCCCTCCAAGTTTCATGAAGAACCTCAGGGTTGGAAGCGAGGCCTGGTGGGAGATATTTGGGTCCTGGGGACGGATCCCTCACGAGTGGCCTCCCCGTGATAATGATAAAGAATGAGTTCTCTCTCCATGAGTTCAGGCAAGAGCTGGTGTTGAATAAAAGGACCTGGAGCTCCCTCTTCTCTCTTTGCTCCTTCTCTCACCACATGACACACCCACTCCCCCTTCACCTTCCACCTCGATTGGAAGCTCCCTGAGGCCCTCACCAGAAGCAGATGCTGGGGCCAGGCTTCTTGTACGCCCTTCAGAACTATGAGCCAAATCAAACTCTTTTCTTTATAAACTACCTAGTCTCAGGTATTGCTCTATAGCAATGAAAAACAAACTGAAACAAGCTCATAACTATCTTTCATCTCCTGGCTCGACTCCCATAGCACAGTGGATATGGCACCGGCCACATATAGCCAGATTGGTAGGTTCAAACCCAGCCTAGGCCAACTAACCAACAACTGCAGCAAAAAAAAAAAAAAAAATAGCTGGGCGTTGTGGCGAGTGCCTATAGTCCCAGCTACTCAGGAGGCTGAGGCAGGAGAATCACTTAAACCCAAGAGTTTGAGGTTGCTATGAACTATGACACCATAGCACTCTACTGAGGGTGACATCGTAAGACTCTGTCTCAAGGAAAAAAAAAAAATCTTTCATCTCCTAATCCTACCAACCATCCCTCACTTTGTTCCAAACACAAGCCACAGGGAGTTTTCTTCTCCCTTTAATAATAACTGCAAAATTGGGGGATTCACAAATAACTGGGGGTTTACTCGATAGATACTATGAGGAAGGACTAAACACCAAACAATAATAAATTAACAAGATATATCTTTTCCAAGTTGTCCCAATTAAAGTCCTCACTGAGATGCTGTAATATTACAGAAATATACATGTTTATTTATATTTGCATATGTTATATAATACTTGCATGAATATATCTGTAGACAAATACATATGAACTTAAGTTAACAGACCACTTTTTAATACCTCTGTTTACTCCCTAAGAAAATTTATAAAAGAATATAAGGCATCATCGGTTCAAACTTTTTGGAAGACCTGATTGATCCAAAATACCTCCCAAAAGATTTGTCTCATTTCCCAGTTCTGCTCCCTCAGCAGCAGACTCCAGTGCAATCTGCATGCGGGACACGTATTAGGAAGCATGGTCAGGGTCAGTCCCTGAGGGCAGGGAAGAAAGGAGCAGTGGGCAGCAGGAGAAGGTGGGTTACAGTGGAGGGACAACAGTGCCCCTGGCCAGCTCTACCAGCCCCTCAGACTTGTCCCATTAGGGCTGAGGGGACCAGACATTCATTCCTCTGCAACAACCAGACACCCCGATCATCATATCTGAGCTGCCCTTACGAGAGTGACCTGGGGTAAAGAGTCAGAAAGTTCAGCAAAAGTCTGCAGCCAAGCTCAAGTCCAGGAGAGGGACTCAGTGGGGTGCTGGCATCCTGGAGGAGGGGTTCTGACAAACACGCCCTACTATCTTCTACATTCAAGTTCTAAGAAAAACAGCAAAATTGATATTCATTACCTTTGAATTAATGCAAGCATAGTGACCTTCAGCAAGTCACTTAATACTGCAGGGCCTATTTCTTATCTGTCAAATGAGGCAAGACAGAACTTTCTCATATTTCTTCAGCCTTAAAGATCTAGATGTGGGCCAAATTTATCACATTGTGTAACTGTATTTTTATATTCTCTGTTTATATTTTCTATCCACATTTGGGGCCCTTGAAGTAAACAGTATGCGCCATACATATACGCTCAGTTTATGACCTGAATTAGTAGAACTTCTCTGCATGTCTTTGGAGGGTTGAAGGAAATTTTAGAAAACTGACAGAACGATTTTTCTTTGTTGGATTTTTATATGATTCTAAGTCAATTGGTAGGCATAGATAGTTTTCAATGGTGGTGTTGTTCTTGTTTAAGAATACTGTTTTTTAGAAATCTTCTTGAGGACACAGCCTCCATAAAAATGTTGGGAAACCAAAGACCAGGACTGTCTGTACAGCACCAATGGAGAGAATAAGTTCAGAATAACAAGGAGAAAAATGATGATAGAACGGCCTTTATCAGTGCAATAAGAACTAAAGAAACAACATAAACTAAACATAGGCTACTTCAGGAAAGGGATTGCTAAGATCAACTAACATCTCAGAAAACAATCAAAGGCATAGATCTACATTTTGAGAGCATGGCTGTTGGATTGATTGTTAGAGATTTCCAAGGCTTTCACTCATTAGAAGCCTGAATGGCAGGGAGAGAGAAAGAGGAGTATTCTTAACTTCTTAGAACTGTGGTTGTCAAAGGAACTTGGCAGCATGATGGTGATGTTGAGTTTGGTCTGAGTTCTCTGGAGTTGGTCTCCCTCCCCAGATACTGTTCACCTTAACTCAAAGGGAAGGTATTCTCTTATCACCCGCCTCTATCAACATTGCCTCTATATTGTCAGCTCACTTCCCCATAAAGTCAAGGTTATCTGTAGTAAATCAGATCCATCTATACATCTTCCCAAGGCAAGAATTCATAGATACGTTTACTGAGATGTTCATGAAAGTTTATAACACCTGAAAATAGATATAGTGTAAATTTCCAACAATAGAAGAATATTTAAATAAATTATAGTGTATCTGTATTATGCCATGAATATTATCACTAAAAGTTAGATGGTTAAAGAATATCTGTTGGTGTAAGAAAATTATACTATCTTTTTTCCAGCAAACAAGCAGGCTATGAAACAGTACCTATGTTATGATCAGATGCACTACAGTGTTTATAGTGGTTTGTTTTTTTCCTTTCCTAAGTTTTCTGATTTGAACGTGTATTTGCTTTTGTAATTAGAAAAGACAGCATTTTTTTAAATGACCATATTCAGGAACAGAGGTAGATCAAGAACAGCTTACACCACAAACTAAGGTGCCTACAAATCTCTGTCCTACAGGCAGTTAGCCTTAGAGCAGATACAGCCTTAGAATACAGACAGAATACCCCAGTGTCATACTGAGTTTACACCACCCTTGGGTCCAGAGTGATTAAAACCACCTAGTCATTCCCCAGTGACACCTCCAGAGAGCCTGGGGTTGGGAGATGAAGAAGAATGAATCTACGTCGCCAAAATGAGTCAATGAAAAGTCTGCCTAAGACATGGGGTATCCTGCAGCATTACACTGAGGAGAAAAATATTCCTGCCTCTTCCCAGGAAGGATTAAAGAATAAAAATAAAAAAGACAGCATAGGGTGGGAAGTGGATATATCTAACAATGCCTGGGCTTATTGAATGAAAATGTCACTAAGTTTAAAAAGCCTCCCACTCTAGCAAAGCAAGCTACCCTCGATGGCGAGTGTGAGCGACCTATGGGATGAGAAGGACTCCCCTGCATTTTGGAAGTCTACCTTATCTTTTGCAAAAGGTCAGGAAAGCCTTTCTGCTAGGGGTAACCAGCAAGAAGATGTAGCCACACTAAGGCACAGAGTGAGGCCACCAAGGGACCAAGTGGGTGGAGGAGTCTGGCCAGGTATACTGGGCTGAGCCAGGTGCTCACATGGCCTCTGGGCCTTTCCCTGCCTTCCAGAGGGGGCTTCAGGGGAGAACACCTAATGTGCATAATGCAATGGTACAT
>CAUYQV010019600.1:0-11165 GCA_963574575.1 Galagoides demidoff | reverse complement strand
GGTTAATCTCAAACTCCTCCTCAAGTGACCCTCCCACCTTAGCCTCCCAAGTAGCTGGGACTACAGCGTGAGCCACGATGCCTGGCGAGTTCCCTTGATGAACATGCCTGACTGCTGCTACTGCTTTTCATTGCCCTGTTTTCTCCTTCTTCATGCATGGCAGGGAGACACATTCAATCTGGAGGTCTTCTTGAGGGCCACCAATGTCTGTATCAGACCCTGTTTGGGGATGGGTGGTGCCTGGTGCATGGCAGGGACATACAGGGAACACTAAGTAACAAGGACTAGGGCAGGGTGATCCTCACCCCAGGTCACCCAACTCAGTGTGACAGGTGGATCCAGAGTCTGAACTCCTGGAAGAGGAGCCACACACCCCAGGCTGTGCAGTGTAGACCTGTTCTTGCTCAGGAAATGTCGATGTGAATCATTGCTGTTATTGTGAGCAGTGCCACTTTGGGTTTAGCTAAAATAACTTGTGATCTCTGAAGCACCCCCAGCTCCCAGATTCTGGGAAGGAAGGCTGGCTGACAGGAGCTCCTTGCACACAATATGGTAGAGGAACTTAGGGAAATTGTTTTGACTGGCATCTCCTCTTCCAGCGTGTTGACTGGCAGCTGTTTCAAGGTCTCTTGAAAGAGTCCCTTCTCCCCCTGAGCCAAGGGGACGGCATTTTGGGAAGCCCTGCATGGTGGAGAAGGAAACTGCGAGCAGGGTAGATTGCCGACAGGTGATGGAGGCGTCATCCTCAAAGTGAATTAGCTCAGGCCAGTGTGGAGAGGGGCGCCCCTCAAACTAGACTGGAGCACCTGCAGTTTCTCTCTGTTATGAGGAGGATGAGACTGTCTCCTAGCGGAACCCCTCCCTTATGCCACCCCTGCCTCTGGTTTTGAGAAAGCGCGTCTCCCTGTGCCGGCGTTTCTCTGCCCTTGCCGGCACACCAGCATCCCATCTTGCTTGTTGTTACTTTCCTGCTTCTCCTCCCTCCCTCTCCTTGGGTTTGCACCCACTTTGATCTTTTCACAGGCTTTTTCGAGCCAGCATCACTGGTGGGATGAGCCGCTCCCTCTCTGGGGAACATTAGTGCCCTTCCCAGCCTCCTGCTTTTATCTCCCAGCGGAGTCTCATTAGCGTTACAGCACGGTGGGACCAAACTAAACTCTACTGCCACGGAGTCGATTTAAGTTAGTTAATAGCAAAATTTTTTTGCCCAAGGCCTGTTTTTTTCCACATCTTGGATGCTGAGCAAAAAAACAACTTTGTTGTTGAAGAAATGTAAAACAAAAACTATTGAAGGTGGAATGCTTTGACAGAAGGCAGAGCATGGTAGGCGAAGTTCTCTAGTGTTCAACAACCACATCTTACCTGGCGCCTGGGGGTTCAGCCACGGGAATCCGAAAACCAGCAGTAGGGGGCTGGGGAAGAAGGGAGGGAGAACTGCAAACCAGCCAGCCTTGTTCCTCTTGTTAAAATGTTTCTGTAACTGGGAAGTTGAAGAAACTAAATGACAACCTCAGCACTAGGAAAGTAATGCCGCCATTCGGCAGCTGAAGAGTGTGCCCCTTGGCCTCTCTTACAAGAGGCTGATTGACCAGATCACCAACCAGTAGTGTGAACACTGGATGCCCTGCCTGTGAGCCAGATGCCAAGCAGCCCTGGTGCGCGGCTTTGAGTCTGGAGAGGACGTTTTCCCCTCGGTGCAGTTTGTTCTGCTCTGAGCAGCCCGCCATACGGCAGCTGTGATGCAGACCCCCTGACCTGTGCCTTGCTGCAAGACTCTGGGAGAGAGTGGACAAAGCTGCCCGTAGCCCCTGGGCCTGCACCTTTTTCTGCAGAATGGGAGAGCCAGCTGAGGGGAGTCCATCGACGGGGTGGGCAAAGGCCATGAAGGGTCAAGGCTCGAACACCAGTCACCCCCTCCAGCTGTGTGACTTTGGGCATCTTACCAACCTCTATAAATCTCCATTTTCTCTTCTATAAGATGTAAATAAGAATAGCACCCACCTCAGAGTTACTACTGTGTAAATTAAATGAGAGGGGCACAGAGGGCCACTCATTAATAGTAGCTATTATAAGTTAATAGAACATCTCATGATCCTAAAAAGGCGCCCTTCAGAAAAGGAATACCACTCCAGGACAAGTCGGGAAACTTGGGTGATGCCTGCCATTCGTTGGAGGATTTGTTTTTGGTTACTGTTGTGGTGTTATTTTGAGGCAGAGTCTCACTCTTTCACCCTGGGTAGAGTGCCATGGCATCACAGCTCACAGCAACATTTAACTCCGGGGTTCAAGTGATCCTCTTGGCTCAGCCTCCTGGGTAGCTGGGACTATAGGCGCCTGCCACAACACCTAGCTACCTTCACTTTGATTCATGAAAAAGACAAACTGTCCGTTTGATTTGTACTCCTTTGCTTTGTGTCCAGAATCAAATGCCCAGCACTTTGGGGGCGTTGTTCCTATAGTACCTGGAGTGCTACCACCTCGCTGCCCACAGCCCAGCCCCTTGCTGGCCGTGGCTAGAAGGGCAGAAGCCCAGCCCACCCACACCTGCTTAGTCGGAGCCTGCTTGTCAGCAGGACCCCCGGTGATGTGTGTGCTCAAAACATTTGTGCCCTTATGCATGTCGGCATCCATGAAAGGAGCTTGGAGAGGCTGACTTAATTTCTGGGCCCCCACCCTGGAGATTCTAAGTCTAGAATGGGGCCCATGAACACAAATTTCTAATAAATTCTTAGGCGATATCAGCACTGTTGGTCCATGAACCATGTTTTGAGCAGCCCCATTCTGGAGAATAAATTTCCTTGACCACAGCTCAAACTTGTGTGTGCTGCCACTTATAGGAACTGTAGACCTGGCAGACATAGTGGTTTATTTTCTAGATGTAAAATGCATGTCCAAGGAGAGCCCGAGTCTGGAGAGAGGTGAGGGCGCACTGTAGGAGCCAGGAGCCTTCCCATCTGTGTGGCCTCAGAAGCCCAGCCATGCTGAGTCTTCACAGGGCTGTGCCCCACAGAACCACTCAGTGACCCAGGCTTACTAGGGCCTCGCCATCTGGTGACTCCACCATCTTAGAATGGGCTTCCAAAGTCTCAAAGACAGCGAGCATAGAGGTTGTCTTGATTACACTTGATTATCAGCCTCCAGACAGAATAACACCACTTGCACTTCCTGATGCTTAACCCTAACTACAAGGGAAGCTGGGAGATCTTCCTGTGTGCCCAGGAAGGAGAACTGGACAGGGTGACCAGTAGTGACTTCTCCCACAGAGAAAAAGTCCAGGATTCCCTGGCACAGCGTCGGGGGACCGGGGCCCAGAGTCCTCAGCTCCTCCTCCTGCTCCCGCCATTTCCAGGCCCCTTGGTCCACCCATCTGAGCCATTCTCCCTGGAAGTCTCAAGGACAGAATGGAGAATGGGTCATTCGCTCTATCAGCACATGTGTATTTCAGAACTTCTGGGCCAGCAGTGGGCTGACATGGTCTCTCACCTTGCAGAGTGCACAGTCAAGTTAGGCAAACTGGCAGGAAACAAAAATGTAATTCTATAAGTTCAGGCATGTGCGGTACTGTGGAAGAAAAGAGCTGAGCAAGGGGCTTGGCCACAGCAGGGAGGCAGGAGGAGGGGAGGGCTCTGGGGAGGCAGGACAGAGCTTCATTCGGAGCTACTAAGGAGTGACAGGAGGAAGACCAGACCAGGACCCACAAGGTTTGTAATGTCACATTCTGTCCCCACTGTGTTCAGGAGCTCTTGGGGTCCTAAGCATGGGAGTGGCGTGGTTGGTGTTGGAGTTTCATGAGCTGATAACTAATATTTACTGAGCAGCCTGCACATCCAAATTATTCCCCTTAATCTTTATGGTCATCCCATGTGATAGAGACTGTTTATCAACAACCCCATTGTCCAGATGGGAAAACTGCAGCTAATATAGATGAAGTAACTTGCCCCAGGGTTGTGTTGCTCAGAAAGGTAGAGCTGGGATCCCAACCTCAAGCCCACACCCTTTCCCCCTTCACTGCAGAATGTCCCCTCTGAGGGCACTGTTGATGCAGGATGGAGGTGTGAGAGCAGGTGCAGAGCTGGCCCAGGCACTCACGTCAGCCTGATGGGAAGAGACGGCAGCTTAGGAGCAGCAAGAGCGGGAAGACTTCGGATTCTAGATAAATGATTTGGAACTCCACGGTCGCTTGAGGACAAGGGCTGAGGGGAACAGAGATGATGGGGACAAGCCATTTGGCTCAGCCATCTGGATGGTTGGTCATTTAGCAAGGACACAGGAGGAAGAGCAGTTCTGGAGAGCTTTAGATGTCCCCAGAACTAGCAGTGCCTTACCTGGAGATCCTGTTGTACAATTATCACAACTAGTTCCACTTCTAGGAGTGCTTGGAGAATGGGCACAGAACCTCACCATTTGGGTAGAAGCATCAAATTCTCAAGGCCACCAGGACCAGGTGAATGAAGCCATCTGGGTATAAGACTGTTTGGGTACTCATGCATGCCCTGTCCAGAGGCACTGCCCCTCCTGGGACCACGTCTCAATCCCACTGATGAGGAGGAAGCTCAGGAGCTCTCGGGGCTCTAAGCATGGAAGTAGCGTGGTTGGTGGTGGTGCTGGACCTTGTGCTGGGCACTTAACTTGTTAGACTTGTTTAATCCTCACAACCTGTGAGACTGTTACCAGATCTTCTGATGCTTCAAGAGAAGCCAGGGGTCCCAGTTAAGTAAAGTTTCCTGAATTTTTAATGTCAGTCATTTGTATTTTTAAAACATGAGAAGAGGGTGGTGCCTGTGACTCAAAGGAGTAGGGCACCAGCCCCCATATACTGGAGGTGGTGGGTTCAAACCTGGCCCTGGCCAAAAACTGCAAAAAGAAAAAAGAAAGAAAGAAAGAAACAAGCAGAAAAGTGCAGCCAGACAACAAATCCCTGCCTTCAATGTGGCTTCTGGCTCGCCTGCCTTACTGGGGACCAGCCAGCTCCAGGCCAGCTCCAACCGCTGAGGCACATGATGCTATCCCTGGCTTGGGGGGAGGGGGGGAACAGTCCCCATCTAGGCATAGAGCACATGAAGCCAGCCTAGCCCCTTTAACTAGGACAGCAGGGGCTTCATTAGAGGCATTTTAAAAATAAATGAAGGCCTGGCACCTATAATCCCAGCACTCTGGGAGGCCAAGGTGGGAGGATCCCTTGAACTCAGGAATTTGAAACCAGCCAGCATGAGCCAGAGCAAACCCTCTAAAAACAGCAGGGCATTGTGGCAGGCGCCTGTAGTCCCAGCTACTGGGTAGGCTGAGGCAAGAGGAGGATCGCTTGAACCCAAGAGTCTGAAGTTACTGTGAACTGTGACACGATGGCGCTCTACCAAGGCAACAAAATGAGACTCTGTCTCAGAAATAAAAACAAAATGGTAAGAGGCTGGGCAGAATGGCTCACACCTGAAATCCCAGCAGTTTCAGAGGCCAAGGCAGAGGGATTGTTTGAGCCTATGAGTTCCAGACCAACCTAGGCAACTTCTCTACAATGAGACCTCCTCTCTACCAAAAAAAAGTTAGCTGGTGGTATGCACCTGTGGTCCAGCTCCTTGGAAGGCTGAGGCAGGAGAATCGCTTGAGCCTAGGAGTTAAGAGTGCTGTGAGCTATAATGCCACGGCACTCTAACCTGGGCAACAGCTGTGTCTCCAAAAATAAGCGGTAGGGTCAGGAGGAAGAAATCTCGCTTCTTTTGTAATGGCAAATGTGATTACAGGAGCTGTCTTCTCAGCTGACAAAATGGCACTTTCATGGGTTTTCTTTGCAAGGGAGCTCGGTGGGCAAGAACCCAGCATTCAAGTCCAGGTACCATCTGAGCCCTGTTTGCTTTGCTGGGTTTTGTGGCTGTTAGTTTCTCCCCACCAATCACCACCAGCCATTTTCCAAAGTTATCATTACTACTGTTTTTTTTTTTTTAAGGCATTGCTCATTTTAGAAAGCTGTCTGTCAAAAATGCTTAAAATAAAAGCAGACTTGGCACTTGAAGGAATAAGTACCATTTATCTTGAAAGTCACTTGGGTGAGAATTTCTCAGCGAGGTTGGGCATGTGAACTGTTGATGTACTTGTAAGAATGCCAGTGCAGGTGTTTGTGGTCTGTGGCCTTTGGAGAGTGGGCTTTTTTAAGTTATTTATTTATTCAACAAACATGTTCTGAGCACCTGCTGTAGGCTAGGTGCGCTCCTGGGCCTTGATGGAACCAGGTGGACATGGTCACAGAGCCAGTCATATTCTAGCGGGCTTCACCAGCCACTAGACAAGCCTCAGAAGTCCCCTGGAAGAGAGGGCAGGTCAAGGCACTAGGGCAGGGTAGAAGCAAAGGGCGAGCAGCAGGGCCGGTGGCCTTGCTGGAGAGAGAGAGCTTTGCCCACCTTCCTCACTCTGTCCTCTCACTGGCTTTAGGAAATGTGTGTTATTACAGTTAAGCCAGGGGCTTGCCTGTCTGTGGAGCCTGTGTCTTCACACTTTGTGGCGCAGCCTCTCTGGCTGCAGGTGTGGACTAGTTTCTGAATCATGCAACTCCCTATGTGGAGCCAGACCAGCTCCTCTGGTCTCCACCTCACTTGATTGCCCCTCTGCCACTTAGGTCTGTTAGTGGGCTTGGACGCTGACGGGTCTGCACAGGCCACACCGTGTTCATTCTTGTTCTCAGAGCTAATGATGATAGCTGAAGTTTTTTTGTTTTTTAACCACAACATTTGTAATGTCAAGAATCCCTAATAAGGACAATCAAACCATTAGTTTGAACACAGCTATCAAATTAGGTCTAATCTATTAATCTGCTGATTGATGGTAGGCATTAGCAAGTCATGGTGTCATCAAATCTCAGAACAACCAGGGATCTTAGACCAGCCCTTTTGTTTTTGAGAAGGGACATTGAGATACTGGATCAGGGATAGGGGATGGTGCCAGGGCTTTGGCTCTATGCTCTGTCCAGCTGGTCACCTGATGCTTCCAGTGGACCTCAAACCGTCCTCCCCTTGGCCTTGCTGATAAAGCTCTGCTGTGGAGTCAGATTATGGGTGTGGGAAGACCACAGCCTTCCCACAACTGGCTAGTGGGCCTCACTTGGCTGGCAGCACTTCTCAGCTCATTGCAGCAACCGTGAGCCCAAGGGGGAGAGCTCAGAAACCCCAGATTCCTGATCATAAAGGCTGTGTGATGAGACAGAATAAGAATTAAAGGAAACAGGCTGATCACACAGTCAGGGAAACTGTTCCAATGTGAAGACGAAGTGGGACACGGACAGTGGGTGACACTCCTTTGCCTTCTGCTGTGTAGCAAAGAGGATTGTGAGCCCTCAGGGATCAGCCCCCAGGGCCTCTGGCCACTGTCTCTCTCAGTGCTCCTGCCTGTCCGGGTTTCAGTTGCTGGAACATTCCACACTCCACTTGCCTCCAGGCCTGTGTCCGTTCTGCTGCCATCATTCCTCCTCTGCCCTCGGTGCTTCCAGCTCCACTGACTGATGTTCCTACCTGAGATTTCGTTTTAGATGTCCTTTCCTCCAGAAGACATTCAAAACCAGATCCCGTTTCGGATGAAAGGGATGAGAGGTGCATTTGCCCTGCATGTTTTCTTAGCACTGCTCTGGATGCACTGACTGTGGCCACTGTCCTTCATTCTCAGGTGACAGACCACGCCACCACTGCCCTGCTCCACTACCAGCTGCCCCAGATGCCAGACGTCGTGGTCAGGTCTTTCATGGTAAGTCAGTCTCCTCTTTATACGTTGGCTCCCTTCCATTGAGAACAGGCAGCTCAAAAAGTAGCTGTTGTGTCTCCAGATTTGAGGGCCTTCCAGTGGGAGATGCAATGCCAGTTTAAAACTGAGATTTTCTTGAAACTGGGAAGGAATCTGGAGAAATCACTTCCAGCGTAATTAACTGGTGTTTTCTATCATTGCTGAGCACGTGGTGGTTTCAGAAGTGATCTTCCAAAATAGTTTCCGACACTGATTTAGTCAACAGATACTTCACTGAGCCCCGAATCTGTGCCAGGCCCTGTGCTTGGCACCAAGCACATAACAGTGAATAAGACAAATCTTGCCATTCCCCAAGACTTCTCATCCTCAGACTTCAGAGTTGGAGCTCAAGATGGGAGCAGCCCCAGAACAGTTGTCCCAGGGATATGCTGGAGCCAGCTCCTGCCAGTTCTTAATAAATGTTCAGAATTATGCATGCTGGTCGTTTAGCCATAGTGGTTTGAGCTCAAACCAGGTGGGAGTACACGCTGCAAGTCAGGGCCTCTCCCCACCCGGAGCCAACCTGGCCACTCTTTAGCCTACGCAGAGCTAACAAGGCGAATGTGGCCCTGACAGATGCAGCCAGCTGCTTCAGCACCGTACCACATGGCCTCATGCTCTCACATAAGCAGTCTCCATCCTTCACTGCTGCTAAAACTCCCATTTAGTTTCACGCTAGAAAGGCCGCCAGTTAGAGACTTACTCAAAACACTTGCCTGTTAGCAGGTCCAAATTGGTGTTGACAGCCCGATGGGACTAGAGGGGCATACGCATCCAGTTCATTCTGTCACGTGGACATCAACAATTAAGCTTTGTAGAGAGCTTGCAGATTGTTTCTTGAAGACACAGACCTGCTCATTGATTGCCGTCCTGGTGTTGGGAGGTTGAACAAAGCAAAAGCATGTGTTTGGCTAAGCTGTCCATGGAGCGACTCTTCCATGTGTTGAGAGAATAATTCAGTTTTGATAGCTGTCAAGATCTTCCACTCTGAATAGATACAATGACTTGCTTTTTAACCTAACACATTGTAATGCCCAGTCTCCCTTTGGTAACTGCTTTGGAATTTGGGGAAGATTTGAATTTGCTCAGCAGCGAAGAATAGTTTGACTAAAGGATCCATTGACCTCCTCGTGTTTAGTGCCAAAACCCTAAACACTTAGCCTCCGGAAGGGGGCAGTGTTGCTGGGCCACGGTAAAGGCAGCCGTGGTGAAGATAGGTTTCGTACCAATAAACTTGGCTGACCTCTTCAAATAACAATTTTCTCTTCTCAGTGTGATTCAGAGGACATTAATAACTAGATTCATGCGCCCCTTTCCCAGTGAGAACTCTTTTGCCTGTTGTTGGATTTGGGCGGGGGGTTTTTTGTTGCTATTATTGCTAACTAGTGAATCTCCTTGAGTTAGAGAATTGAGTTATGTAAGTCTCATCCTTATGTATGAGGCCTGAGAAAATTGCACTCTGAACTATTCAAGTGTGCTATTTGCTGCTTATTATGTTATTTGTGGCACTAGGGCTGTCCCCATATGGCCCCAGGTGTGTTGGGCCATACCATGACAGTGAGTGATGACCTCTGAAATCAGATTAGCTGGAAGGCATGTCGCCCTCCAGGGAGAACTCTAAAATCGCCGTCTATTCCAAGTCTGAGCCACGTCCATGGCCACTTCTTGATAGTGAAGGAGGAGAAAATGATCAACACTAACATTCAGAAGGCACAGGACTCGGAAAGTGACCGTGGTTCTGCCCAGCCCCCGGCCTCCAGGCTCTGCGAGTTCCCTGGGACTCCTTAGGGGGCCTCTCCTGCTTTTGAGAGTAGGAATTTCTATTTTTAAATAACTCCCTCAGTTGGGAGGGATGATGGAGTGTCGGAACTGAGAGTCAGCAGTGAGACTCTGCACACATATCCCTCTGAAAGCACAGGGCATCTTTTGGGGTCAAAGCCAACTTAAGTTCTTTACAGTTGGGGTTATTAGGCTTGATGGGAAGGATGACTTTGGAAGTACCTGGTTCCTGTTCTTTCATTTCTCTCCTCACTTCTCTTTTTAGACTTGGTTAAGAAGTTACATAAAGCTGTTCCAGGCCCCGTGCCAGCGCTGCGGGAAGTTTCTGCAAGATGGCCTTCCCCCGACGTGGCGGGACTTCCGAACCCTTGAAGCCTTCCATGACACCTGCCGGCAGTAGCCCCACCCCCTGCTCCAGCCCCAGCCCCATTCCCTGCCCCAGACTGGCCTACAGACCCCCCACCCAGAGGCATCACAGACAAGCACGAAGGCTACTGATGGCTGACAGCATTCCTCACTGCCCGAGTATCAGGACAGCCACTGTCTCCTTTCACACAACAGTGCGTGCTAAGGCCAAGCCTGTTGAAGAGCAGACTCCATTTCTGTGTTCGATGGGACCGAAGGCTAGACCCCTTTCTAGAACCTGCTGTGAGGAGGTCGCACAGCCTGTTTCTCGTTCGTGTGGGTTGGCAGTACTGGCGAGCTGCCCCCAGCTCTGTGTGGAGTCACTTCCATGAGCTGTTACTGGAATGGGCCCCTGTGTTTATACATGTCTTCATGTGGGATTTGGTTTCTCTTTTTTTGTAACTTATTTTTATAAGCAATAAACCTTTTATATCAGGATGGGGCTTTGTCTCCCATTTCTTACAGCACTTTTGACATTCAGTTCTTGGCCTTGTGAGTGGATCTGAGCCTTTTGAAGAAAAACGTGGTAACACCCGTGTTTACCACGGGCTCTTTTTGAGGACGCTCTTCCCTACTTCTTGCTTTCAGAGGAGCAGCCAATGCCACACATACTCCATTTCAAAGACATTCTGCTGGCTTGAAAAATGGATTGTTCTTTTTGAGGAAAAGAGCACACAGAAGTTTCTTTTCACCAAACTAGCAGCACACAGCACGCCACAGGGAAGGGGCTGCCTAGCTGCCGGCTAGACACATGAGCAGGACCACAGCCTGTCGGCTTATCTGTCCCATGTTTTATCCTGAATGTTAACTATGAATCAGCTCTAGCCCAATCTGCCAAGTTTGTTCCATGGCTCACACCAGATTTTAAAGCTATACGCTGTTCCTATGAGGATCACTGACCTAGTGGAAGCCTTGAGAAAGGTGGGGGTGTTGCCCAGAGCTTTCCCAGCCCAGGCTTCACTAGAGCCAAGTTCTCTTCACAACAAACACTGTTAGAGATGCCGCCTTCTGAGATATCCAAAAGAACTAGGGGGTTCCTACCTGGGTTCTGGTACCCAGACCATTCCTCCTCCCTTCCCCATGCTGAAGGACCCAGAGGATAGACCCAGAAAACTGATCTGTGAGGACCACAGGACTCCAGGTGTGGTCCTCAAACCAGCAGAATCACTTATTATAGAAATACAGATCCTCAGGCCCACCCCAGGCCGACTGAATCAGAT